>JAQQAE010005287.1:0-17792 GCA_029823295.1 Pseudamia nigra | reverse complement strand
GCGTCCACCTCTGTGTTCTGTTGACGTGGGTCTGTTTACAGGTGTCTGCGTTAATTTCCAAACACTCAACGTCGCCATGGAAGCGACTCGTAAAGCCGCGACCACTGTTTTGACATGAGTGTAGTGAAGGACGGGGTGAATTTACGTCATCGTCACGTATGGTCGCCGTGCTCGTACATGTGCGTGAGCAAGTGTACCGCGCTCTGGCCCACATGTTTCAACCAGGCCGAAGCCCGGAGCCAGAGCGCGGCTCGAATGCACTCACATTACTAAAATGATCTGCGCTAAAGGTGTGAAACACGCCCAGGCGCGGAACGAACTGCCAGTGTGAGTACGCCCTTAATGGTGTCTTCACAGATGTGCAAGTCACCTCTGGGGGGTGCTGATACACCCCCTTACCATCACAGATGCTGACTTCGACCTTTGCACTGACAACAATCTGGATGGTCCTTTTCCTCTTTAGCCCAGAGGACATAACATCCATGAGTTCCAAAAACAGTGAAAATGAAATCTGAACTCACCAAACCACACACTATTGCACTTTGCATCAGTCCATCTCAGATGAGCTCGGGTCCAGAGAAACCGGCAGCGTTTCTGGGTGTTGTTGATATGTCTTTAACTTTACATGGTAGAGTTTTAACTTGTACTTGTAGATGTAGAGATGACCTGTGTTACTGAAAATGGTTTTCTGAAGTGTTTCTGAGCCCACGTGGTCATATCCTTTATAGAATGATGTTGGTTTTTAATGCAGTGCCGCCTGAGAGATTTAAGGTCACGGGCATTCAGTGTTGGTTTTCAGTCTTGTCGCTTACTTGCAGAAATTTCTGCAGATTCTCTGAATCTTTTGATGATATTATTGACTGTAGACGATATGAAAATAATTTCCTTGGAATTGTTGAGAAACATTGTTCTTAAACTGTTGAACTACTTGCTCAAGCACTTGTTCACAAAGTGGTGAACCTTATCACATCCTTCATTGTGAACAACTGAGCCTTTCAGGAATGTTCTTTTTATACCAATCGTCACACTCACCTGTTTCCAATCAACCTGTCCACCTGTGGACTGTTCCAAGCAGGTGTTTTCCTCAACCTCCCCAGGCTTTTGTTGACCCTGTCCCAGCTCTTCTGGAACATGTGAAAAAGTGGTTCAGGGAGCATGAACCACTCCCTGAACCACTCAAATATTCACTCAAAATGAGTGAATATTTGCAAAAAACAATTACACTGATCAGCATGAATATTAAACATTGTGTGTTTAAAATGCATTCAACTGAATATAGGTTGACAGGATTTTTTATTTGTTTTACACGACGTCCCAACTTCGCTCGAGTTAGTTTTTGTAGAAACAAAAAGATTAACAAATGTAAAACCCAAAAGGAACATATACCCCATAGAATCAATACTAATTAATCAAATAAACAGATAAGTTCACCCACCTACTTCTTTACAAACCCAATTTTTCTCTTCTTTTCCTTTCTTTTTTTCTCCCACTTTGGTTTGACATGCTGGAAAGTACAAGCTAGTGCCATCTTTGTGCATTCCTTCTGTACCCGCCATTTTAAATTTAAGGTTAATTTAAACATATGATTTGTTGAAGGTCGTATGAAACATGGGAAAGTCAGTTCTGAGAGTCTCACCTCAAATTTTTGTCGCAGCTCCTCGTTTCCATCCTCTCCGTCCGGCTGGACGGGAACATTGAAATATTCACCTTCCTCCTGGGACAAAAGTTTAAACCTGACACAGAATAATAACAGCAGCATCAGACGATGGCCTGAGTGCGATAATAAAGCCCTCAGATATTTAAGGCTCCTGTTTCGGTTTAACCTTCCCTCATTTACATTTCCTCTCTCAGACATCTTACCATCCGTCTATTCCTTGCTTCTGTAGCTCTGAGATGCCGAAGGACAGTGATCCCATGAAGTCATTCCGGCTGGTTAAATCCCAGTCCCAGACCTCCACTGACAAACGGCGGTCCTTGTCGCTTTCTTTTAGGTTGCTGGCGGATGAACGAAAAGAATCGGGATAAGATGGAAAGCAGTGAGATGACAATTTAAATATTGAAGCCGCATTATGTACATTTCATCCTACGATTCACTAGAAACGGTTACATTTGTGTGTGTTTTTTCAAAGTTGGGTGAGATAGTCTTTCTAGCAGCGATGTGAAGTCATAACACTGCAGCCTTGACCAACTGCTACGTATGATTGTTTGGGTCTGAACTAACTTTAAAACACTGAGCGGCAGAGCTTTTCCAGTCGCCAAACTGTGGAACAGCCTCCACAAGCAGTGTTTAAAACATTTTTACAATTTGTTTAAAAACAGATTTCTATTACTATCTATATGTCTAGTCTTGACCAGTTGTCGTTACCTCCACCAAGCAGGTTAATGTTTATGTCACCTTTAGTTTGTCCGTTTGTTCACAACATAACTCAAAAATTTATGAACAGAGTTGGATAAAATTTTCAGGATAGGTCAGAAATGGCACGAGGACACATTGCTTAGGTTGCGGTAGTGAATCTGAATCAGCGTCTGGATCCAGAAGATTTTTGAAGGATTCTTCACCATTGTGAGATGGGGCCAAGTTTGACATTTGTCCTTGTAACGACACAAATAACACCCAGGTCAGGAAATGGTCCCGAGACGAAGATTAATTTTGGGTGTGTATATCGATTCATGCCAATCCACATCTTCACAAATCTTTCATACTGAACCTTTAAGTGAAAAAAAAAAAGATTATGTTCCATTACCATGTACAGGGCCTTAAAAAGTCTGTAAAACAAGAGAAAAATAGAAAATCTATCCAGCGGTTTGGGTCTAACCAGCTAAACCTACAGTACAAGCACACACTGACAGAATGATAACAGAGCATCATCACCTCCATCAAGGTTATGTTTTTGTTCCCGTCAGTTTATTTATCCGCTTGTTCACAACGTCACTCAAAATTATCAATGGATTTGGATGAAATTTTCAGAATAAGCCATAAATGGCACATGGAGAAATCAATTAGACTCTGGAACTGAGCTGGATCATCATCTGGATCCAGAAGATTTCTAAAGGATTCTTCACCACTGTGAGATAAGATCAAATTCAACATTCATCCAGAAAATTTAACCAAGAAACACAGGATGACACCGTAATAGATTCTATCAAACCACAAAGTTTGACCTAAATATGGATAATATTCTGGGTACAGTGATCCAGAATGATGATATTTACAGGGGCTGAGGAAAAATATCTACTGTAAGGTAGTAAATAAAGATACAGACATGAAACTGACACCAATGTCTGCTGATTCAGTAACGTGTCCATGGATCTCATGCATCTTCAACATGGAGCTAGACCCAGAAGAAAACAACCATTATGAAATTGTTTATGAATAACAATTAAACTAACAATAAAATAACATTAAAACTGACAATGTGTATAACTTTATCATTTGTTTTTACTGTCGTCTCCCACTATGACTAGCAGCTGAGCTGCCTCGGTGGAGGTCTGCACTCTCCGACGGCTTTACAGCATTGTCGTGTTTTATTACTTTTACTGTTCAGTTTATTACACTGTGTGCGTTTTAAATGGATGCTGAATTACTGAAGTAGTGGCACAGTCAGTCAGTCAGCGATTTCCTGCAGCGCTGGGTGAAATAATAGCACAGGAGTTGTAAACAATGACAGAGATGCTCTTGTCCTTCAAATGGAGTACAGGACCATGTGAAAAGCTGCTGGAGCCTAGGAGTGTATTGGGGTCAACCTACAACACACCGAAAGAAGGAGCTGCTTGAGGACAGTGTGGACATGCAGCTTTTTTTTTTCCTTTGTCGCCTTTTCCTAATTTCTGCCTACTGCAGCTTTAGTAATTATGATTATTCACTGAATCAGTGAGTGGTCTAGACATTTTAGGTCATCGGTATACATACAGTGAACCCACAAAACACGGCGTTGCAGCAATAAATAAATAAATAAACTGCGGAGAAAGAGGCCACTTGCAGGAGCTCTAGTTATTTTTCTGCTCATGTGACTAAAAATGAGGTCAAACAACAAATACATTTCAGCAATGCCAAGCAAACCTTCACAAACACACGGTACAGAATCCAGCTGCACAGTGAAAACCAACCATTATCATCTGAAGCTATCGTATGATCACGCTGATGAAGGATTTTGATCTTTTTGTCACATCAGCTGTTTTATCCTCTTCGTAGGCGACCTGACAGATCTGCCAGGTCGCCCCCCACCGTGCGATGGTTCCGCTGATGTGACACATCGCAGGACGTCAGATGACGCTTTCTGAGAAAGACTGCAGGAGACAGTCCAAACGTGTCGAAGGTACGAGAACTACACACTTTTGTCTGAACAAAAACAACAAAAAAATGAACCTATTTGAGAGACAAAAAGACAAAATGAACCTGTTTGAGAAACAAAAAGACAAAATGAACCTGTTTGAGAGATGCTGGTATTGACCCTCATTATTGGATTCTTTGACCATGAAAACCAACTGCATTTGGAATCACACACATATCTAATCCATATATTATTTCAGTAGATATACAGTGAACCCTCGCTACAACGTGGTTCACCTTGCGCGGCTTTGCTGCTTCACGGATTTTTTTTTGTGCAATTTTCATGTATTTTTTTACAGCGCATGAATGGTAAATGCACTTATATAGCACCTTTATCTTGCACTTACATAGTGCCTTTCTACCCTACGGCGCTCAAAGCGCTTTACACTGCTTTCTATTCACCATCCCATTGGCCGGAGTGAGTTTTTCCATAGGAATCTACTTCACGGATTTCGCCTATCACGGGTTATTTTTAGAACGTAACCCCCGCGATAAACGAGGGTTCACTGTACACCAAAAATAATACTTCCATGATGGTGGTTTTCTTCTGGTTCCAGCTCCATAAATGTTGAAGACACATCACATCTGTGGACACATTACTGAATCAGCAGACTTTCACTATAATTTGGTGTCAGTTTCATGTCTATGTCTTTATTTACTCCCTTACAGTAGATACTTTTCCTCAACCCCTGTAAGTATCCTCATTCTGGATCACTATAGAGAATATTGCCGATATCTGGATCAAACTTTGTGGTTTGATAGGATCTATTACGGGGTTATCCTGTGTATTTTGGCTAAATATTCTGGGTGTTATTCGTGTCGTTACAAGGACAAACGTTGAACTTGGTTTTATCTCACAATGGTGAATTTTCTAGATCCAGACGATGATCCAGATCAATCCGAGAATCTAATCAACTGGTCTTTAGGACCCATCTTGAAATTTTTATCCACACCTGTTGATAACTTTGAGTTATGGTGTAACTCGAAACAGATAAACAGATAAATAACCTAGCATCCACAGAAAAATAGCCTCTGTGTGCATTTTCCTTGACGACCAGGTAGACTAGCTCAGAATTGCAATACTGCCCCCAAATAACTGCTAGTAAGTGCTCACAAGGTGAAGGTCTCATTCCAAGTGGGGTTGAGGCAACATTTGATGGTCCTCGTCTTCTGCTTGCTCTCGCTCTTGGGATCAGGAATCAGTTTGAGTTTGACATAGGGGTCTGACAAACCGTTGGGGTCCATGGGTACCAGATTCTTGGCCTCTTTGACTGGGTGAGGAGGACACAGATAAAGAGAAGTCAGAACAGAGTGAAAAAGAACAGCAGAAAATTAACCGTAGGGTGTATGGGCGCTTACACAAGTCTGCAAGTGTTAGAGGAACCCTCTAAAGCCGCCCAAAATAACACCTGACAACACTTAACAACAGTTTAGTTTCTCTTCCATAATCAATCGGCAGCTGTCTGAGGGACAGAGAGCTGGCACGTGGCTGCGCGTCCCAGTGAAGATGTGGGTCAATCGTTGGCTCATTGATCAGCTAATGGACTTTCCAGTTTTACTTTTGGACTGAGAGGATGTGCGAGGATGAACGGAAACACAAAACACACTCACTAGTCACGGTGAGCGTGTCCTCGGTGATCTGGGCGGAGATGTGGATGCGTCCTCTCCTCTCGGTGTGATCTGTCCCGCACAGGCTGGGGACGTTGGCCACACATCGCTTATGGATGTTCATCATACAGTCTGAAACGCACAAATACACATCACGTCATACATCGCGACGACAGCAGTTCAAACATTTGCTCATGTCGTCCACACCCTGACACTGATGAGTCTATTTTTTGTGCAGCATTATTCCAAATTGCATTGTTTTTAAATCTAATTTTTGGTGTAAAATTCACCCGTGGCTGATCTTTTTTGGAATTTGCTGCAGACCCAAAAACTGAGGAATTGTTGTATATCAAAAATAAAAAAGAAGTCGACTGGACAAAGCATGAAATATGTTACATGCATAAATGATACACAAGTATTGTTATTTTTTTTATACTTATGACTTGAGTAGAAATAGAAGTACCATCACTACTTGAAGAAAAGTAAAAGTGTCCAAAGACTACTCGAGTAGTGAGTGATTTGTGAGGTATAATTAATTTATTATACCGTATTTTCCGCACTATAAGGCGCACCAGATTATAAGGCGCACCCCCCCAAAAATGTCATTTTGAATTTTGTTTTGTTTTTATAAATCAGGTGCGCCTTATAGTGCGGAAAATACGATAGTCTAATACAGTGGTGCCCCGGGTAACAAACGCTTCTACCAACGAAAAATTCGGGTAATGAAGAAAATTCGACCAAAATTGTGTCCCAGCTAACGAAAACATTTCGGGTTACGGATTTCGTAACCCATAAATTTCGGGTTATGACTTTTGGAATTCGGGTTACGAATATCTCCACCTATTGTTTCACCTAATTTTTTCACTTTTTTCACCTAAAATACTGCTTCATTTTGGGACCTAAGAAAAATGGCATCTCCATCTCATCCTCCTCTGGTAGGTGTCTTTATAAATCAATAAATGTGCACATACGGTGTGTAATACATACTTTATATGGGAGTTTCCATGGGTCCAGAACGGATTAACTGGTTTTACATGTATTCCTATGGAAAAACTCGCTCCGGCTAATGAATAATTCACCCAATGAACGTGACGCCAGAAAGGATTAAATCGTTAGCCGGGGTACCACTGTATACTGAATTTGGTTTATTTTTGCTTTTTATATGATGCTTCTTTGTTCATTTTTGGATATTTTGTTGATTATTTTTGCCAATTTTGTTAATTTTTGGATATATTGTAGATTATTTTTGTTTCCTTCACTGATGTTTTGTCTATTATTTAGTTCACTTAGTTCACCTTGCCTATTTAGGGTCATTCTGTTAACATGTTGTAGATTATTCTACTATTTTTTAAAACTTTTTTGTAGATATTCTGGCTGTGGAAAAACACTCCTACTCATTCAGTTGCCACCAAATGTAACTGAGTAGAAGTAGAAAGTATTCTGCAAGACAATGACTTTCAGAGGTACATGTAACAGAGTAAATGTAGTTGAGTACTACCTACCTCTGGTTATATGTGAAATGTTATATGTAGTGTGTTCAATTCAATTTTATTTTTGTATAGCGCCAATCAATCGCTGATCATCTCTAGGCGCTTCACAATTTGAGTAGTTTTAGTTTTAGTATTAGAGTAGTCAATTAACCTAGTACATGTTTTTGGACCCGGAGAGAACCCATGCAGACACGGGGAGAACATGCAAACTCCACACAGACTGTGGTCTACAGGGAAACTTGAGTACAAGGTTAATTTTAATAGTGCTCCATTATTTTTTAATTTGCATTTTTCCACCTAACTGAACTGTTTCTGAATTGAGTTTTTATTTTTAGCGGCAGGCAGCTGTCTGGACTTTGATGGTTAAACAGCATCAGGGCCCTCAGATGTGCAGTTACTCAGTTTGTCCACTAGATGTCACTTTTATTCTAGCCTCAAGTCAGTAGGCTGCGTTCAAACCCTGCAGAGCTGGTTTCTGAGGAGAATAATTGTTGCTGCTGGCCTTCTTTGCAAGGAAATGACCTTTTACACAGAGGGTTTTTTTTCAATAAATGAGAACAATAAACTAGTCATTAAAATTCAAAATTTAAGTATCGCTTTCTACTGTTTATCTGACTCTACTGAGCTTCACACCCCATTAAAACTTTGACCCAGAGCAGTGTTTGAAGCACTACAAAGGAATATTTTTGTCACATACTGGAAGCAGATTCAAAATATGCTTCTGCAGTTCCATGGTCTTTTAATTATTTTCCAGTTTTTCCAGGAGAATGGCTCTCAAAATCAGTGACATCTAGTGATTTATCTTGCTTCAGTTTGGCTTTGTTTATCCGGAAATTACCTGTCTTCAATGTTCTTTTACTGTTATGCTCATATTTACAGTCTGCTTCCAACACTGCCATCCTGCTCCACATGGGGTCATTTTGACAGGTGTTCAGGAAAATAAATCTCTCATCTTCCCTCTGTTGCTTTTACTGAGGTTTCTTGTCTTTTTGTGTGGGTTTGTGAGGTTTTTACCAAACTGTTTCCTTCACTTTCGAGGTGGTTACATCAACCCCGTTTACAAAACCACTTTCTAAATGTCTAAATCAAAACGGAAATAAAAACATAGTGAGAAATCCTATACTTAATTGAAAACAAAAGCGCAGCAAATCAAATGCTGAAAATGATACATCCACTTGAATTTGATGTCAGCAACATGTTTCAAAGAACTTGAGTCAGTGGCAAGAAAGACAGTTTTAAAATGGGAAAATAAAGACCCCTGTTGGAGAATCACGAAATTAATCTCATTAACGGGTAACGAGTTAATTTTTTTCATTTAAAAAAAAAAAAAAAAAAAAAAACACCGCCTGTGAACACAGTTTTCCCCTACATCCACAAAACGACAGTGTAAATCTACCATGCAAAGAAAAAAAGGATACCGGTAACCTGTACAAAGCTCATTTAAGATGGACTGACGTAAGCAAGAAAACTGTCCTATGGCCTGACGAGTCAAAATTGAAAATTCTTCAAAATCATTGACACCATCCGGCTCGTTTTCAACACTTGATGGTCTGTGGTTGCATGAGTGCACATGGCATGGATAACCTGCACATCTGTGGAGGCAGTATTAATGCTGAACAACATCTGCAGGTTTTGGAGGAACGCATGTGGCAAACACCAAACCACATTCCAACAGCACGGCTCTGGACGGGAAGGGTCTGGGTCCTTAACTGGCCTGATGACGTCTTGATTTGTCAAATGTTTAGTGCATTATGAAAAATAAAATATGACAAAGAAGACCTTGAACTACTGAGCAGATGAAATCATATATGGAACAGGAATGGGAAAACATCCCACTTTCAACATTACAGCAGACAGGATGCAACAGAGTGGTAAACATGACCCCGACAATTTTTTTGAAATACGCTGCTAACAATATAATCAAAAGGAAGCTATGATTTTCGAAACGCATTGAAATTGCTCAGTTATAATTTGATCCGTTGTGTCGATGCCATTTACAACTAAATACTGTATATGGTGTTATTGTTTCGTGAATCGTCACATTCACTTTGGATTTACGATTTACTCAGTGGCTCAACTTTTTTGAAAGTTTGGTTATAAATTAAAGTGCGTTTCTGAAACAAAGCCCACACATGGCTCGTCAGTAAAATGAGGAACTGTCTAAGTCATAAATAATGTTGGCTCTGCAGCACAGAGTCATATAACCCACTTCCTGTTATTGGCAACATCAGGCATATGGTCGGTGAGAAGCAGAAACTGGAAGAAAGTCAAAGCGATGAAAGAGGATAATGGCTCTTTACGCACAAACAGATCAATGATTAGAAATGATCTGTGCAAACTAAATTCAGAAACAAATCTGTAGCTGTTCTATAAATCTGTGAGGGGGATCAAAAGCGTCATAGTCACACATCCCAGTCAGGTCAAAAATGTGGACAAAAAAAAATGGTTAGAATTTTTCCGAAGTGGCAACAGATAGAAAATAAAACAAAACCACAAGTACTACGTTCTCGAGTCACTCATGACCTTATCCGACCTCTGCAGACTGACATAAAGAGCCCACTTCCTTCCTGCTCCCTATCAGGCTACGAGAAAAAAAGAAATCATAACACCGAATTTTTTGATCCCATTTCATTATTTGCAAGTCATTTAACTGACGCTGAAATGTGTGAAACAAGACAGCGCGCAGAATTAGTACTGAAGTAAAAGTACTGCTACTTCCTAATTTAACAACTCAAATAGAAGTACAAATAACAGTAAGTACTGGAGTAAAAGTAAAAGAGTTTTTATGACCAACTTCAACAAGTTGAATTTGTTGCATTAATCTTCATTAAAGTTTTATTGGTTGTTTGCTTGATTGTTGCTTGTTAATTTCTTGTGTATTTGCTGACTGAAGTGGCCATACTCGAAGCGATGACAGGATTTTCAGACCCACCGCTCTTTCCAGTTCTGTGCAGCTCTCCTTCAGCGCCACCAGACAGGTCAGAGAAGAAACGTCATCGCCCAACGTAACATGTTGTCGTCTGTCCCTGAAGACGACGTGTTGTTCATTAGTACGCATCGACCCGGGTCCTGTCTGAATTACCGTCACCTGGGACGGACCCGGCTTGGCTGACTTGCTAAGATTTGACAAAGGCAGGGTCAGACCGGGGTCAGCTAACCCGGGTTTGACCCTTGTTGATCTGAAAGTGGTTTGAGAGACCTGCTGCGTTAACAGTGAGTTTACATAGTTGTACTACCATAAAAATACATACTGTGATGTGTATCTAAATTGCAGTATTGACAAAATATATCGAAGCAGAGGTTGTAGACACAAGTATGTCAGGCTGTGGCTGGATGACAAGTTAAACAGGGCAGGTAATACAACGCATCTGTTCCTGGTGTCATCCAACCGTTCAACTCATCACAGGGAGGGTGGGGTGTAAACACAAACACAGAGGATGAGGAGAACCATTAAGCATGATTAAAAACAGAAACTGGACAATGTGCAATAACTTATGAGGTAGATGGAAGTTCTTTCAATCTGTCTATCCATTCATCCACCCACATACCCACCCATCCATGTCCGTCCATCCTTCCATCCATCCACCATCCTTCCAACCGTTTATCTACCCATCCATCATCCATCCATCCATCATTGTATCCACCCATCCATCCTTCCAACCATTTATCCATCCAAGTATCCATCCATCCGTCTACTCAACCTTCCATGTATCCATCCATCCATCCATCATTAAATCATTTTGACCTCAACTGTGTGTAGGTTTCTGATTTCGTCAACTTTCACATCACTTTTTGCCTCGACTGTACTATATCTCACTGAATGTAAATTATGAGGGTAAAAAAGCTCTTTTGGGTTTTCCTCTAAATCACACAACAGGTTTATTTGCATGTCACACTGAAGGCTTTTTTGTACATGTAGAGGAAAGGAGCAGAAGAGACCACAAACGGTAAAAAAAAAAAGAAAAATGTATAACATGATTAAAAAAAGAGGAAATCAAATAAAGTTAAAAAAAAAAAACCCAAATTGCCAGAAAACGTTAATCTTTATTTTAAGCAATAAAACACAATCAACAGGAAAAATAATGTTTACGTTTCTGCTACATGCCAGAAAAACCATATTTGTGTTTTTATTACTTCATAATTATTGATCATTATTTATATGTTGTTCATCTTTATGTATTTTTCATAATTTTGTTTATTTTTGTTGATGTGGTCATTATGTTATTTTTCTAATTCTGTTAATTGTTATTGTGTTCCTATTTAGTTCATTTTTGTTAATTTTTTCCATTTCCTTGTATTTTTTTTTAGATTTCTTGGTAATCATTGTGCTGATTTTAATTACCGGTATTCTTGTTATTTAGATTATAGCATTATTTTACTGTAGTCATATTTTGTTCCCGTTGTTTTTTTGTGTACATTCAGTGCTTTCTTTTGTTTATTCTGATACTTATTTTCATTGTGTTTGGTTTGTTTTCTTAATTATTTTATTCATTAATATGATTAAAATACTATATCATTATTATTGTTCATTTGTATTACTCTAATCTGTTTTAATTACATTCTCATTTTTTCAGTTTTAGTTAATTCTCTGGATTGACTTGTTAGTCATTAATTTTCTTGATGTTTAATTTTTTATTCTTGTATTATGCTTATTATAATTATATTATTACTTTGGCCAAGGCGTGGCGAGGGTTTATGTTTTTGCCGGCATTTGTCAGTTAGCAGGATTACTCAAAAAGGAATGAATGGATTTTGATGAAATTTTTTCGCTGACCAATCAAAATCTAGAAGGGGTGGGACGTAAGAAGAAAACTACTTTCCTGCACCATGATGGAGGAGAAACTGACTGACAGCTCGGTTTATGATCAAACACTAAAGGATTTCCATGATTTTATTCAGGAAGCAAACGTCCACAACATCCATTACAGTTTGAAACGTGACGTGTGTGAAAAGGGACATTTTTAACATGTTGCCGTCATGCAGCCACAGATGCAGCTCTGACTCAGTCATGAGTTCAAAGACGTCTCAAAGAGGGAGGAGAAGGTGTTGATCATCTACAGAGTGGATGGTGCTGGTGGTCCTGTAGTCTGATGTGCTAAAGGCCTTGCGACACCCACTAGGAGTCGGCAGTAGAACAGAAGCCATCCAGCTTCTCTCTGCACTGCCTCCTGGCTGCTGTGAAGGCTTTCCTCAGTCCATTGCAGCTTTGTACTCGGTCTCATCTCCTAATCTAAATGCGAGTGAGCGAGCATGCAGCACGCGGTGTACCCGACTGTTCATCCAGGGAACCTTCTGACTTGTATGATGGGCACAATGTGGTCAACACAAGTGCTGTTGTACGCAGTCACATACCCATCATAGTCCTGTATGCTGACAGAACAGTCCTCCAGAGTGGCTGCAGCTTCAAACACATCCCAGTCTGTCAGAGTAAAACAGTCCTGCGGGATGTTCAGGGTTCAGTGTTTCACTTGTTTGGTGACAGGGTTTGTTTGTTTATTTCAGTTTTTGAAGTGGAGGCAGGGTGCAGCCCTGTAAGCAGCCTGTAGCTGTAAACATGATCCGGTGTGTTTTTATCACAGGTGGGAATGTCCACATTTCAGTTTTATTTGTATAGCGCCAATCATAATCACCGATTATCTCTAGGCACTTCAAAATTTGAGGCTATACAGACAGACCATCATTTGCATTCACAACTATGGACAATTTAGAGTAGTCAGTTAACCTAGTACATGTTTTTGGTCGTGGGAGGAAGCCGGAGTACCCGGAGAGAACCCACGCAGACACGGGGAGAACATGAAAACTCCACACAGAAAGGCCCCACCACCCGGTGTTGGGATTGAACCCAGGACCTTCTAGCTGTGAGGCACGAGTGCTACCCACTGCTTCAAGTCACCAGTGGCAATAAAAACTGCATCGAGATGAGCCATCTCTAACAAACTGATGTTTGCTGAGCACTGCCATGGAGTAATAGGGCATGAATCGGAATTTCCAGGTTCCCACTCGAAATTTCAACTGGAACGCCGCTCCCCCAGCCAAGTCGGAATTCCAACTTGGAAAGTCAGAGCAACCCTACCAAACTCGACTTTACAATTCAATATGGCTGCCACTGGAAACAACTGAATGGACACTGTTAATTTAAGGTGTATTTGTTACACCACTGTTTGCGTAAACGTCACCTTCAGATTCTACCACGTAGAAATGCACATGCATTTAGAAACTGTCTATGCTCCGAATGAGCCGGCTCTCCAGTACACAGTCACGTTTTCCCAACTTTGTATTTTTGTAATATGTTTTGCAGATTGCTTTATTTTGTTCAGCTTGTTGATTTTTGTTTATTTTGTGAACTATTTTGCTCTTTTCTGTTACATTTAAACAGCAAAATACACTGTTCAATTGTATAGCGCCAAACATAAACCAAGATTATCGCTAGGTGCTGCACAGTTGAAGTCTGAAACCTCCTCATTGTAGTAAAAAAAAATTAGATATGAGTTTTGGTTTGTTGTTCTTTATCTTGATGTGGAAACACTGAACTACTGTGTCACATGATAACCAGGTCACATGGTCAGTTCAAAAGTGTTATTGCTTTATTTGTGACTGAGGTGAAGGTGGCGACGGAACATTTGAAAAGACTTGTTTTCAGTCGCACATTTCATTTTCTGTGTTTCCGGTAAACTGATAATGCATCAGTTTGTGCCTCAACTACATCAATTAATAAAAAGGCATGAACAAATTATGAACAAAGTGCTCAAGAAAATGGACAAAAATTGCAACAAAACAATGAAAAAGAACAAAATAATTAGGAATATGAACTAAAAAATTAAAATACGAACAAAGTAATTATTAAAAAATGAACAAATAATTAAGAATATGAATAAATTTACCATGACATTTATCAAAATAAGGAATAAAATGAAAAGAAATGAACTAAATAATTAAAAAAATGAATCAAGTCGTTGTAAAAAAAATGAGCTAAATTTAACAACGATGACTAAAAAATGAAACCATGAACTGAACTGAACACCCACATCCCCCCACACAGGTGTGTACTTACGATCACATTTCATGCCCTGGTGAATCAGCCCGTACAGGAGGGAGCCACAGTGGTCACAGAAGGTAGGACTCGAGTACGTGTGAACCTTAAACTTGTGTTTACTCCGAGGGTCCTGCAGAGTTAAAACACACACACACACACACACACACACAGACAGACATGTAAAGGAGCAGTTCACCAATGAATTTAAAAAAGGTCCCATCCAATGAAAATGCATCATCCTGTGTTTTGAGGTTAACTTTTATTAACGCCACCGAGAAAGTTATGTTTTTGTCGGCATTTGTTTGTTTGCTTGTTTGTTTGTTCGTTCACGACATAAGTCAAAAAGTTATGGACAGATTTGGATAAAATTTTCAGGGTAGGTCAGAAATGGTACAAGAACCAACTCAATTCTGGGCCTGATCTGGATCATCGTCTGGATCCAGAGGATTTTTAAAAGATTCTTCACCATTGTGAAATAGGACCAAATTCAACATTTTGTCCTTGTGATGCCACAAATAATACCCAGAAAATTATCCAAAAAACAGACAGGATAACACCATTATAGATTCTATCAAACCACAAAGTTTGATCCAGATATGGGTAATATTCTGGATATACTGATCCAGAATGATGATACTTACAGGGGTTGAGAATAAATAACTACTGTACGGTAGTAAATAAAGCCATGGACATAAAACTGACACCAAACTGTAGTGAGAGTCTGCTAATTCAGTAATGTAACCACGTATTTGAAGTATTTTCAACATTTACGGAGATAGATCCAGAAGAAAACCACCATCATGGAAATATAATTTTACATCAACAACAATGGAACAACTATTAATGATATGCATGTGATTCCATATGCTAATGGTAGGCTTTCATGGTCAAAGAATCTAATAATGAGGGTCAAATCATTTAAGAATATTACTTTTGCATGCAATCCCATTATGGTGGAAATGATAATGGTAGGTTTTCACTATGAAGAGAAACTGAGCTGCCTTGGTGGAGGGCTGTGCTCTGTGAGTGCTTTCTAGCTCCTGCTTGTATTTCTACAATCCTTTTAAGTATATAATCTGTGATCCCCACAGACTGCATTAGTGGACAGTAACCAAGATGTCACCCATTTGTTTGTGAACTGCCATTTTGAGGCCAATGAGGCTGTCACTTCATGGATGGCAATTTGATGGCAAACACAGGACCATATTTGGATAAGCGTCTGCAGAGCTACAGGAGTGCAGTATGTCAGGGGTCCTCAGGGTAAGCTAATGCTAACCACTGATTATGAAGCAAACATAGAACATTAAGTTCTAACCATAGTCTGTATATATAATTGGACAAAGTGACAGTGACGTCACCCATTAGTTTCTGAAGGGCTGTTTTGAGGCCAATCAGGATGTCACTTCCTGGATGGCATCAGAGCCAAAAACAGGATGTAACCATATTTGGACATACAGCAGCGGGGCTTATGAAGCGTTCATGCCAGGGGACTCATGGGAAGCCAATATTACCCGCTAGCTTACTGATGCAGTAAAACTTCACCACACAGTGTCAAAGTCATATTATGGTGTTGTTAGTGTAAACACTTACTCACAGCTGCAGTCGAGTGTATGTCATGTATAACTATGAACATATTGAATAAATAGAACATATGAAGGTACGAATTGGTCCAACTTCACTAGCGAACTGTTACTATAGTGACATGTCAATCAAACCCCAGCACGGCAGTGATTTGTTGGAGCCGGACGATCACTTCCCCAGTGGCCAAGCAGCGGAATTACAACTTAAAGTTAATTCCGACATTGGCTTTACTGAACAGCCCCGGTCATTACCCCTTGGTTCTAACTTAACGGTGTATAATTAACTGGCAGACAATTATGTAGAATGTTCTATAAACTGATCTAGGTTTCAGTCATGTAATGCTGCCTATTCATGTGGAAAATATGAGTCAGAGTTCTACTTCCTGTTTAACGCTGTGGTGCTTTGTCAACAATGTCAACAGAGAAGGTGTTAAGGTTGCACTCACAGTAGGCATAGTTCACCTGTCGGAACTATCTGTCCTCCTCACTACTCTGCTGGTGTGAATTCAGAATGGCTCGAGCAGGCCTGAACAGTTCCATGTTGAGATCACGCCATAATACAAAACAGGTTTATTTTGAGTCCTTTTGGTCAGATACAGACCTAGAGCTCTTGATTATCTGAGGTGACCATTATAGGTTAATCATGCTGCCCACATGAGAAGATCATGTGGGCAGCATGATTAACCTACACTGGAGGCAGCAGAGCATGAGGTTTATTCATCATGTCCATGCAGTGCATCAGTGCTGTGTAACAATACTACACCAATGTCTGCCAGTTCCAACCATGCCAGAGATGTGGGAGAGTACAGAGCATCAGACTAGTCCAGGGGTCAGCAACCTGCAGCTCCAGGGCCACGTGTGGCTTTTTAGACCCTCCTTTCCCCAGTGGCCCCTGTGGCTTTGTCCATTAAAGAAAGTAAGGCATTATAATAAAGCAAAATGAGCAAAGGAAGGACAAAATTAACAAAAACAAAAAACACTGGCAGATGCCAGTCAAATTCCTCAGCCTCCCTCCAAGTCAGGACTTCAACTACACGTGTAAGTTTGGTGACTCCAGGCCTCATTCATAAGTAATTAGGCTAACAAGAAAATCAGATAATTTAAACTGTGACCTTTACCTCACGTCCAAGGTCAACCATTTTCCAACTTGACCTAGATTGTGACCTCGTACACATTTAGTGCAAGTTTTGTGACGCTAGGCCTCTCCGTTCAAGAGTTATCACTTGAACAAACCAAAGTTTGACAGCTGCCAGCAGAACGATGACAACTCGCCTTCAGCCCAGAGGATGAGGTGTAAAAACTCAAAAAAAAAAAAAATCAGCCAAATTATCCAAACTAAAGAAAGATGTCAGGCAACTCTCTTCAAGTTACAGCTTGCACAACGGTTTTGGAAAAAAAACTTCACCTCTGACACTTGACCTTCAGGTCAATGTCAACAAAATGTTCGCGATTTTCAGCAGATGCATGAATGGCATTAGTTTGACAGGACTTTGCAATTCCCTTCTTGATTTACTGTATTCACAAGGTTTTTATGAAAGTTGAAATTCGACGTTGCACAACTTCCTTCTGGAGTTATTGCATTCACAAGTTGGATGTTGACGCCCTGCTGCCCGGCAACCAGGGTGAAGTTAAAAATGAACTACAACAATGATCAAAAATGAACAAAAAATTAAGAAAAATAAGCAAGATTCTGAGCTGTGTTATAAATAAAGATGTCTTACACAATTAAAATTAAGCCTGAGTAAAATAAT
>JAQQAE010005286.1:0-17793 GCA_029823295.1 Pseudamia nigra | reverse complement strand
TTGCTTAGCGCTGTAACTCCGTTGTCGGCTGACGGCCTGTATAGGCCCAGTAACGAGCCTGGGTTGCAGCGTGACAATAAGACATGATGGCAGGCTGGCATACGCTGTGTGATTTTAGAAATGTGTGAACATAGTACACTGTGTGGCTGCAAACGCATGCCCACACGTGATTGTGCCATAATAAACTGCACGCTGATTGGACATCCCAACTCGTCTTTTTCAATTAATACTGCACAGAAATACTGTGCTTTGTCCACCTGTGTGGGTTCCACTTTCTTTATTCCTGTCTCTTCTCTCTTTCTCTTGGTGATTTTGTGCTCTTTCTCTCTCTCTGCCACAGACAGACATACTGACACACACACACACACAAGCAGGCCGGCAGGCGTGCACACACAGACATGGAGCTTTAATATTACTACATTTATATGCATTTTCCAGTCCGTGTGCGTAGAAATTTTTAAACTTGTAGCCATATCTAACTTATTGGCTCCAGTACGTGATATTTTTGTGATGTGTGTTTATTGCATTGTTCATTTTACTCGCTGTTTCCTGCTGCTGCTCTATGGCTGCACAGGCGCAGTCAAGAGAAATGCAGACAAAATGCATAGCGATTGGCCGGAAATCAAACATGTTTGAAACCCATCCGAGGCACGATTTGCAGGTCCGACTGCTCGGGCCAGTCATAAAACAGCGGGTGCGATGAGGTGCGATTTCTGCGCACAGCTGGCAATCAGGTCTGAATTGGCTCTGACATCACAGAGTGTATGCCATGTGAGTGTGTCATCATATCAATGGGAAAACAACCAGGGGCCTGACTTATAAAGCTTTTCATAAAACTTGGTGTATGGCAACATACATTGGGAAAAATATTGATTTATAAAATACTAGTGCGCAGTCTCATTTATAAATGGTGACTTGTCTGAAAGCTTGCGGATGTGTCTCCGCATCATATACCACCCTGTCCACACCTAGATACCACCATAAAAGGTCAATGCAAAGGCCCTCATGAATATTCATAGATACATATGGTATATGAACCAGCCATGCAGTGGATTCTCTGCATGCACATCATGAAGGAAACACAATTTCAGTGATGTTGATAATGATTCCATGGCAAATGAAATAGAGGGACACAAAGGAATATACAGAACCAATAAAAGAACAATTACAGAGTGGAGCCATATTGACTTGGCAGTATATTTTCTCAGTGGCACCAGCTGCACAAATTGTCAGCATCTCTTCTACATTCAAGGGGGTTCTGACATGTTGCTATGGTAACTCAACTCGCTAATGAAGTCGAACCAATCCAGACCTTTACTTAACACTGCGTGGCGAAGTTTTACCATGTCATAATAACAACGGTTTGGATTTATAGAGCACATTTCAAGTCGCCTTCCCAAAGCGCTGACACTGAATCTGTTATTCATTCACTCCTGGTGGTGATAAACTACATCTGAAGCCACAGCTGCCCTGGGGCAGACTGACAGAAATGTGGCTACCAATTCGTGCCAACAGCCTCTCTGACCACCACCAAACATTCATTCAGAGACAATCATTCACATTCATACCTATGGACCTATGGAGAGTAGCCAATTCACCTAACCCATACTGCATGTTTTTGGTTGTGGGAGGAAGCCGGAGAACCTGGACAGAACCCACGCTGACACGGGGAGAACATGTTGGGATCAAACCCAGGACCTTCTAGGTGTGAGGCACGAGTGCTACTCACTGCCTTGCTGCTGTTTGTCCAAATATGGTTACATCCTATTTTTGGCTCCAAAATGGCAGCCAGGAAGTGACGACCCCATTGGCCTCAAAACAGCCCTTCAGAAACTAATGGGTGGCGTCACAGTCACTTTGTCCAGTAATATGTACAGTTTATGTACAATACTTATTACCTCCTCATAGTGATACTACAAAAAAAAAAAAGGAGAGCAGAAATAATAATAAAAACACTTTAAAAATCATCCAAGTCTTGGCATCCCTTCTCATCGATGCACTTTGTAGTCAATCCCCACATGTACAGTACAGGCCAAAAGTTTGGACACACCTCCTCATTCAATGTGTTTCCTTTATTTTCATGACTATTTACATTGTAGATTCTCACTGAAGGTATCAAAACTATGAATAAACATACTGAACTATGTATGTACTTAAAAAAGTGTGAAATAACCGAAAACATGTCTTATATCCTAGTTTCTTCAAAGTAGCCACCCTTTGGTCTGATTACGTTCTAAAAATAACCCGCGATAGGCGAAATCCGCGAAGTAGATTCCTATGGAAAATCTCACTCCGGCTAATGCATGATTAATATTTGTTTTAAGGCTGTGAAACCCCTCACCACACACTTCATACACTATTCTCAGACAGGCATTTACATTTTCTCACATTTCTCTCTTATTTAATCACTCAAACACTCAAAATTCAAACATTTGTAGATTTTAAATAAAAAACAAGTACAGTATTATAGAGCTAAAGATCAAAACCTGTTTTCAGGCCCAAACATTTGCTTGAGAAACAAAAAAAAGGCTTTCCTACAAAAAAAAATACATGATGGCCTCCAGAAATAACAAATTTAATTTCAGCAATCAATCAACCTACGAAGCTGGACACACAAGAAACCACCAATAGCGACCCACGCGTCACTATTGGATAATCAGTAGGTACAGACTCATGAAACTGCATGACGTAACATAATTTCAATAATCTGCCGTTAATAGTTGAACAAATCAGCAGCATGTACAGTAGATTTAAACATACTAAATTAAACTGCACTAAAACGCTAAACTCTGTAGCTAAACTGAAGTTTCCTTTAATGCAACTCTGTGAATCTTAACACAGGTTCATAGATAATTGCATCTGCACAAGCTTTGTGCATAGTTTTACCATTTAATTTACCAGCTAATAATAAAAACCATTAATTATTATTCTTGAATGTGAGGGGGAGTGCCATGAACCAACTGTGCTAAAGGAACAATGTTTCAGTGTCTAAATGCATTTTTCATTTCATCAGGGAGCTTTTCTCTTTGGTTACATATTTTAGTCCAAATGTTCCTCACAATATAAAAATATTTCATGCAAATTTTAGGGGTGTATTGTAAAGCTCTGTTATTGACTGACGATTTCCTTTAAGAATGCAAATAAGACATTTTACGTTTTAAACAGTGACACAAATATTAACGTGATCACTATAAACAGCCATTTCCAAGAAAATACAGTGACATTCCGGTAAATGCCTCAAAGTGAAGGCTCAAAATGCCATAAACCAAGCAGAATATAATAGGTTGCCTGAAAAATACACTGTAATAACTGCACGTATTCTAGAATTGAATTGCAATCACTAAAATAATAACTGCATAATAAATGGAGTAATTCAGTGTCTTGCCCTTTTGTATCCATGTCTCTGCTCATTAAAAAAATCCCCAAAACAAAAACAAAACAGAGCCATGATTGATAATATTACTATGAAATTAACAGAAAAAAGTAGTTTTGCTTTTTGCAGACCCACTTCATGGTTATTACACAGAAACATGCACAATATATAATTTGGACAGTTTTAACTTGAAAGAAAGACGAATGTTAGGAAAGATCAGCTTCAACATAATGTTAATATTAGTAAAATGGACATTTTTACCAAGATGAATTTTCATTGTTATTAGTTTTGAAAACTCTGTATTCTCAGAAGACATCAGAGAAACTATGTTTGTGGTTAAAAATATAAATAATCCTTCCATGAAAACAGAAGCAGGAGAAACACTTCAGGTCCACTTTGTATTTCCTCCATTGTACTTCATTCTTTTACTTTCTACAACTCAGTGTGTTATTGTATGTATCATATATAACAAGACATTTTCAATGTAAAAAAATATAAACTGCGAGCTCCATAGTAACATATTTGGTTCTTTTTTCTTTACTGGTGTTTTCAGTGTCAGGGGTGCAGACATTTGCCGAGTGTGCAGTTTGATTTTAAACCAGACTGATGATGTCACTAACATGATGATGGTGTCACACTTGGATATTTGTGTGTATAATAAAGAGAAGTTTGAGCTGGTGCTGTAAGCGAAGGGGATAAAGACGAAACTTTGGCAGCGGAGTGGGTGAAACCATGTGTAATTGTACAATTTATGTTTTGTAAGTTGAAATAATTCATGTTCTGGAGGAGTCAATTTCATTTCCAATCTGTTACAAGCCTGTAGTTTTGCATCATTCCTGGGTGATAACAGTGATTGTCTGTAATCATTATTTTCATAAATTTGTAGCCTTTTGGTGAGGCTGATGCTCACAGTGTGTAGTCTTTAGTGAATCTTTGTTGCAGTGTTGGAGATCCTGACAGAGATCTGAGGTATGAGGTGGCTCACAGTATTGAGGAAAAACACAGTGTGAGACCTGAATTGCTACTGAATTGCACAAAGAATTGGTTAAAATGTTCAAAAATGGGGACAAATTGAACGGAGTTGTATTCAATACAAACACTAAAACTATGAATTTCTGTCAAACTGTGATATCAGATATCACTAATTTAAAAACAGTAAAATACATTTAAGCACATTTACACAAATAGATTGACAAAAACAGTGTGCTAAAACAGTACGGACTGGGGTCTGTCAAACTGTACTGCTGGTGTCCTCAGGTGAGCTCAGGATGGAACAGCATATATAACTGTGCCGTGAAATGCATGATAACACTGGAGTACTGAGTTAAGTTATTGTTAATTTTTTTAATTTCTGGTCAGACGCATTTTGGAAAAGCAGAAATAAACCTGATGTGCAGCATATGACGGGTACATCAGGGTGGATGTAGGAGTGGGTATACGTACACAGTGCTGACTGAAGAATAAGCGGGTATGTGCCATGTACCTGCATATACTGTACCCTCCACTACACCAGTGCCTAAATCTAACCATCCAAAGTTGAATAACTACTGTCTTTGAGTAACTGACTGTTATGCCACAATTGCCAAAACTGGTTAGAACCAGAAGAGGCAAAAGTTCTGACTTTCTTTATTCCAGCGCAAGTATTTGTGTAAAAAATTTAAGATGGAAAATAGGTGTACTAATTCAACAACTGACAAAATCAGAGACTGCAGGTGTGTTTTTGCCTTATGTTCGGTATGACACTTTGGTCTTAGTTCATCATACTTCAAGCACAGATTGACACATGATGATGCCTTAATATTCCATCCATTTAGGTCTTGTGAAGGTGGACAATGATGCAAAATAGAAATAATGTTCAATGTAAGCAGCCTCATTTTTAATGTAAGAATACAGATATTTGTGCTAAAATGAAGCCAGTAAAAATAGTCAGAAAATCTGAACTCTACTGTGCAATAATGTGTATTTGTACTTAGTGCCCAGTTATGTATTTAGACATATTGAGATGATTTGGTTCATACTCATTAATATTATACATAATGTGTGTTTTGCAGAAATGTAGAAAAGTAACATTTTATGATGGTGACTGGACTGTGTTTACTATAACATAAAACAACCACATTGAAGAGATCCCTGACTCCTCTTGGCCCCATCTGTGTTTGTGTTCCTGTGTATGTATGACAGCGCTACACGGACGTGTTGCAGTGATCCTGAACTGTAGTGTGCAGGTAGTGTGTGGGTCAGACACCTGGCAGGAGCAGAGAAATACAAGTCCTCTGGAGTGTTCTCCTCTGCAGCATTACAAGAATGTGTGTACATATGATACAAGCTTTGTTCCTCTATTGCTTATGCACATCTTCATGTCGAAGAATCTTATAAAGAACCCAGTAGAATATATTGAAGAAGAGGAAGGCCAAGGGGAAGCCCGCCCTCGATACAGTGTCAATTTTTTTGGCTCGATCGATAAATAACTTCCTCATCTCTTCAGTGCTTTTACTCCCTGTGCCTGTTCCTGCTGCTGCTGAGGGGTTCTGGCCAGCATTTGCTGCGGCTCCTGTGGTGTTCAGAACTGTAATCGCGTTGTTAGTGCTGGCCTTGGAATCCTTGCTGTTGCTTGGGGTGGAGGTGATGGCAGCGGTGGAGGTCACCCTGCTCTCCTGGACTTCCCCTTCCTGTTGAAGAAATGAGGATCAGGAGGAGGAAATGATTCATGTAATAATGCTTATTGATGATTCTCTTCATAAGCTGCATGCGACTGATTTGCCAACAACCTGATGACAAGCAAGGTCAACCTGAAAACATTATTATTATGGCAGGATGCTAATAAAATGTTTAAGATCATCATAGTTCGCTTTTAGTTGTTTTTAGCAGAACAATTTGCCTAATATTTGAATTAAATATTGGTGATATCATATATTAAAGAAAACTATAAACCTATCCATTCAGTCTTTTATGTCTGTAAATGTAAACTTAAATGAATGAATGGAATTTAAATAAGCAGTTACTATTAAAATATGCTTAATGTGGTAAACCTGGGAGCGTTGGAGAACAGTCAGCTTCCATTTGCCGAACAGTTTGATTGCTTATGTGTCTTGTTGGATTAGTGCATTGGGCTGATGATCGATTATCATTTAAGACTTTTAGATTAGTTTAGTATTTGATATTCTTATAATTTTTTTCATAATTTTTATTTCCTATGTAGCTGAATTTGATATGCAGAATTATCTCTGTAGCTTACCGAGGTTTTCCATTTTCATCTATTTCCATTATGTTTTGTGACTTCTGTTTTATTGTGATGTGTGAAATTTATAAACTGAACTGAATCATTTTATAGGTTTTCATATCCATACTTTTACTGTTTATTGGATTTATTCACTTTTTGTCTGTCACCTTTAAATGAAAAAAGCTGTGCTGTTTAGTTTGGCAGGTTGAATTACTTTAATTAGTTGGTTAAATAGGGTGAAATTAAAATTGATTCTTTTTTTGTATCACTGGACAAAAAAAAATCTACATTACCTTTCAGCACGTTGAAATTTGAGATGGTCTAATAGTAAACAAGAATTTCATTGACAACAACTGATCACTGTTCAGATTCTCACATATGACTCTACTGCTCAATAGTTTGAGAAGGTGGTTTCATGTTTCCACAGTGGTGTGTGTTTCCATAAATGCATTTAATGCAATGTATAACTGAAATGTATATAAACATGGTTGTTTTTGTAACAAAAACAAGAAGTAAAAAAATATTTCAAAAGAGCACACGTGGACAAAGCCCTTTCAGATAAATTCTGACATTGTAAACATGTGATAGATCTTCAGTTGTCAGATATTTCCATTAAATGTGATGCGAAAATTAAACTATTGCTTGACCTCAAGAAGACACATTTCATCCATTACAGAAAACTGTGACAAACTTGATGACTGTTTAGTCGAGCCATGCAGCAGTATTACCCTCTGACCACATCAACTGCTTTATATAGCTTTATCACAATTGTTTATACAAATATTGCACAGCTATATTGTGAATAAAACTTGATTTTACAAGTTAATGAGTATTAAACATGTTACTGGTCTCACTTGAAAATAGAATGTAACATCTATTGGACATATGGCGGCAGATTTCAACCTTGAAGTTCAGGACCCATGGTGCATGTGTTTGCTAGATTATTGCCACACTTTGCAGTGCAAAGGAAAATGCATGCTACAATCAGAAATATAGAGTAAAAGATAATTAAATCGATTTTATAGTACGGTAGTTTTGAATTGTGAAGCGTCTACAGATAATCTTGGATTGTGATTGGTGCTATACAAATACAATTGAATTAAACTGAAATAAGTTTTTCTTACTCTAGTACTTTCTAGTTCCATCACTTGAGCGTTTAAAATTTAAATAAAACTTATTTCAATTCAGCTCAGTTCAATTTATTTGATTAACAATATACCATTTAATTTACCACTTTACTATGTGAGTAAAGTAGAGTTCACCATTAACTCATCCACAGCCTCATGGATGATGCCACAGTCCCACAGAATAACATGACAGGGGGCAGGGTTCATGACCCCTGTACCTCAGCAACCCACCAGCCATGTCTTGGCATCATGTTCATATACTGTATCTTTGGGTAGTATATGGCTGGGTCATGCAAGAGAAAAATGCAATTCACATGCAGTCATGCACACACATACATAGACACACACAAACGGACAGTAGTATTACCCTGTGGTTGCTGGTGTGGATGTGGCTCATAGATCCATACAGAGGCTCTGATGGTTGAAGGCCATTGTCAACGTTAACACGACGCAGGGAATCAGCTAGTTCCTCTGGATCAACTGCACCTCCACTGTTCTACCATTGACAGCATGCACACCAGTAAACAACAACAACAACAACAACAAAAAGAATGGCATCCAAAAACAGGCTTTGGGTCACATTCATTCAGTCAACTTATATGACAAATATCATACATCAAAAATAACCTCAGTTTAGGTCTGATTGATGAAACAACCAAAACATGCTTGGCAAAAATAACAGAATGTCAATATTTTTAAAACATGTCATGTCCAGGCACGTGCCTTATTAAGGCCTATCTGGCTTGGTATAATATCCACACCGGATATTCAGTTATCAGTAGCCTGACATGAGGGTAATTTTAAAAATTGTTGTTTTTTTCTGTTTTACAGCTGCATGTCTAAGTTGACTGAAGGGTTGACCCCCATCATGCACTGGTGCATCCCCTGGGGGATGCCTGCCTGTCAGACAACACAGTGAGGTGTAGTTCCAGCCATGCACTGATGTGTGACGTGGTGTTTCACAAGACTCACATGAGCACATTCAATTTGATTTATTCAACAGAACATAAACATATGTCATCATTACTCTTTCTGCCGCTACACTTGTTTTATTCCGCAACTGAAAAAGGCAAAGCTGGGACAGTATGAAAAATACAAATTTGTCTGGTCAACTATTATTGTGGCAGAAAAAACAGGTGCAATCATTCAAATTCACCACAGCTGCATTCCATTTTAGTCCGTTACTCCCAGAGATTTGGTTTGTTCAGTTTGGCCCCGCCCCCTTGGCATATTTTACAGGGACACTGGCTGCGTTCAACCTATTACGGTACATGCTATATTGAACGTACTGCATTCACATACACTGGGTACTGAATACTACTTTCAGCAGTATACAGTGCAGTATGATGTACGTGAACAAAAGTTCAATTATCAATGACCATCAAGCTTTTCACAATAGAAACAGTTTCCTGTCAGCTGTTGGCAGATGTTTACAGAGGTTTGTGTGGCTTTTTTTATTTTAGTTTTGTTAGATTGTTTGTTAGGAATTTGACATTTCATATCAGCTTAGCCTCAGCTGTTTATTTGCTTGTTTTAAAGTTTCAAACTACAACAACACAGTATTTTTGTTGTTATACAATCACTTGTATGAAAATACATCCCAACAAAACAGTTCTATATGCTCATGTCTCCTTCGTAGCTCATGACAGATTTGTCTAAATTCCCTCAGTTTTTTGTCCATATTTAATATGTGGAATTAGTGAACTCCTGTTAACAGCAGATAGCGACAGTGCATTACTTGTTCTTGCATTGTATTCTGAAATACAGTTTATCACACAAGCCACTCATGCAACATAATGAGAAATGTGTCTAGATGAGCTCACATCCATGCCTGATTTTTCATGTTTTTCACCTGGTACATACTGTACTACTTGCTACGTATTGTTGGACAGAATCAGCACCTGTATTTTCTCTGAGCTGAGCCAAAATAAATGATGGACCGTGCCCAGGTCCACAGTGAATATGCTATAGCAGGTTGCCCTGAAAGTATGCTCAGTATTAACAACATCACCTGGAATGCAGTACTAGGGTAACTGCACCTAACAAAGGGTGGATATCATATAACATGGACACACACTCACTGGAAACATGGATTGTGCACAGACCAACCAGTCTTCAAGTGTTTATTTTTTGCTCTGGGAAAATAAACATAAAAAAACAGGACGCAAACTATTACCAGAATCAACTCCAGAAGCCATTTCTGTGATGGATTGTGATTCTTCGACACTGGTCATTTACACTTCCTGAACTTTTGTACCTTAAGACTTGTTTAAGAAAGAATGGAGCAAAATGACACCAATATCATTAATTTACATTAAGATAAAATGGCAACAAAAGTATTAAGTAAAGGTTTAAGTGGCAACATTATATACACTTGTCCATAAAGCTGGAATAAAATATATATTATTTTATCAGTGTGACTTATTCTTGAGAGATTAAAGTGTACATCTTTTAAAAACTTTATTGATCAACCTCTTTTGAGGGTGCTTACTCATGTGTATAAATAGGAATAAAAAGAGGAATGCGTTTAGAAAACAATTTCAAAGTGGTAAATGCTTTTCTGTTCCAACTTTTTAACAAATGAAATGAAGTCGACCAGACGAAGCATAAAATATGTTGCGTTTATGTTGTTCGCACATTAAAGAACCTTTTAATATAATTGATTTATTTTCCATATTGTCCCAACATTGTCTTGAGGTTGTAATCCTACAAAATGTGACCACAGGGTGGCAGTCTTGAATCAGAGAGAACAAGCAGACCTCTGTTAAAATGAGGAGGCCGTCTGTCTGTAAGTGCATGTCTGTGCAGGGCTGAAGATTACACATGTTCTGTTGCAGTGTGAAGACAAACAGCTGCGATTTCTCCCTGAACTGTGTGGTGGGAAGCAGAACTTTCTTATACCTTGGTCTTGCTCTTCTGCTGCCGTCTGAATCGCAGCAACTCTTTATGTTGCCTTGACACAAAGTTGACAGCAGCGTACTCCAGCAGTGCAGAGAAGACAAACAGAAGGCAAACTGCCATCCAGATGTCTATGGCCTTTACATAAGAGACCTGTAAACACACAGACATACATGCTGAGGGGACATTAGACTGATTTACATCCATTTTCTGTGGCCTTACCTTAAACAAACAAGTTAAAAATTATTTTCTTTTACATTTTCTGCTGAATTTTTTGATATATTTTACATAAATAAAAAAGAAGAAAAGTTGTCATCTCTAAAGATTTGAATATTTTCTTAAAGGTATTGAAAACAGTGTGTTAGTATTTGGAAAATGTGCTGAAAATATACAGTGTTTTGCAGCTGGTAGTTTGTGGGTGAGAAAAGAGTTCATGAATTTTAGAAAATGTGGTCATTGAATGTAATAAATGATTCAGAGTTAATTCACATAAGCTTATGCTTTGCTGGCTGTGTGAAGAGTTTTAAAATGTGGCTTGAGTTTAAACTGATGCGTTTTTGTTCTTTTTTGGTTACATGTTGCTCATATGTTAAACAGTAATGAGAAGTACAACTGTACATCTCTGTAGTACTGACACATACTGTAGTTGAACCTTCAAAAATGTCATTGCACAGAATCAGAAAAAACCTTCCAAGATCTAAATCCAGTTGAATTTACAGACCAGCCATCCTCTAAATGAATTCAAGTTAAAATGCACATTTTACTTTTTCATACCTGAACTTTACTTCGACTGCCTCTTCTTTGCTTTGAACACTGCTGTGTTACCCAAATGAAAGCTCATTTCTTTAGAAAGACGATGTCCTACACAGGCAGGTGTAACTTACCCAGAGTGCAAAGCTCTGTTGAACACTGGAAACATGAGAAACCTCCTAATCAGAACAGACACGCAGAGCTTCCGCCCTGAGGTGTATATTTTCAGGATGTGTGGGAGCGATGGTTGTGCTAATAAGGGTTATGCAATGAAGTGTTCCATGTCGGATATTTTCTCATGCATACAAGATACCAGAACAAGACTGAGGGGTGCTTTCTCACACACGCTCTAGTAGATGCATGATGTGTGAAATCATCACATCTTTGTGTTTGCCCATCCACACCAAGAAAAGGGATGCAACAAAGCAAGAGACCCATGTCAGGTCGTAGAAAGGGGAATGAAGAAAACTGTAGGTTCTGAAAGATCAGTGTAGCAACAAATGGACCCACAAAAACACCAGTAATATCTCCCCTCGTAATCGACTAACCAGTCATCTTTTAGTCCACCTGAAAGTTATTTTTTTTAAACCATTCACATGAGGAATTGTTTTTGTGTTTTAGATCATTGTCCTGATGTATAACCCAAATGCGCTTAAACTTGATGGCCATCTCAGAAATTTGTGCTGCAGAGGAGAATTCATGGTTCTATCCACTGTGGCAAGTTGTTCAGATCCTGAAGCAGCAGGGCAGCCCCAGACCATGACCACCATCACCAGCCTGTTTGACTGCTGGTATGATGTTCTTTTTATGAAATGCTGTGTTAGCATTATACCAGATGTAACAGGACACACACACTGTCCAAAAAATTGAACTTTTGTTAGTTCACAGAATATTTTCCAAAAGTTTTCGAGATCATCAAGATGTTTTTGGCAAATGTGAGATGAGTCTTTGTGTTCTTTTTGGTCAGCAGTGGTTTTCACCGGTTTTGTACTCAACGGGAGACAGAGCTGGACTGCAGGCAGGCCAATCCGGTACCCGCTGCCATGCTGAACATGTGCAGAATGTGTCTTGACATTGTCTTACTGAAATAATCAGGGACTGAAAAAGATGTTGCTTGGATGTACCTTTTAACATTAATGGTGCCTTCACAGATGTACAACTCACCCATGGGGGGCACTAACACACCCCCATACCACCACAGATGCTGCTCTTGAACTTTGACTTGAAAACAATCTGGATGGACCTTTTCCTCTTTATCCCAGAGGACACTACGTACGTCCATGATTTCCAAAAACATTTGAAATGTGGACTTGAAATGTGGACCACAGCACACTTTTCTATTCGTGCCAGTCCGTCTTGGCCTTGCTGCTTACTTTCAGAGGTTTCTCCAGATTCCGTGAATGATGATATTGTGGACTGTAATTTTTTCATGGTACTGAATTAATCCCTCGCAGGAAATTTATTTGTCAGCCATAGAAACAGTGCCCACACATATGTGGTCATGGTAACTGCAGCCCCCATACACACTCACTCACACATGATTTTTCAGTGATTTGAACACAGAACCCTCTCACTGTGAGCCATGCAGACTAACCACTACATCGCTGTGCCACCCAATGATGAAATGATGATTAAATTGCTAATTTCTTTGCAATTGTACATTGAGAAACATTCTTAAACTGTTAGACTATAAAGTGGCAAACCTTGCCTCATCCTTGCGTGTGAATGACTGAGCCTTCGGCGAATGCTCCTTAATGAAATGACACTCACCTGTTTCCAAATAACCATCTTTGAAATGCTACAAACAGGTGTCTTTTGAACATTCCTCAGCTTTCCCAGTCTTTTCTCGCCCCTGCACCAGCTTTTATGGAATGTGTTGCAGGCATTAAATTCTAAATTAACTGAGGCTATGGAGAGAGTGGCAGATTGGCTTGACCGAGCCAATGACCGATGCCTTATGTTGAACATGGACAAGACAATGGCTATGAATTTTAACAAACAAAACAAAAAAGAAACGTATCCTAATATATTTGTGAAAGGTCAAATGATAAAAAATTCTGATGACTTTAAATACTTAGGAGTGATCATTGACTCCACACTAAGCTTTAAAGGACACATCAACATACTGGACAGGAAGCCAAGACAGTACCAGCACTGTCACATTCCCTTCAAGTACAAGTTATTAAATTTTGACAATCTCCTTTGTTTAGTACATAAAATAATTAACAATACCGCCCCCCTCTGTTGGAAAATGATGTGGTGACCTGTTCTGAGCCTGCATCGAGGGGTGAATAAAAGTCCCACAAAGACACTCTGCTTTTGGCCTTTTCCATCAGGGCCATCAGAGAATGGAACAAACTTCCTAGTGACGTGAAAATAAATACAGACTATAATGATTTCTTTCTGATCACAAAAATATGGCTACTGAGGAATCAAAGTTGCCAACACTAAGTTCTGCCAATGTTTTGATCATTTCTGTATTTATGACATTTTGGTGTGGGTGTGTATGAGACGTAATTTTGTTTGTCTTTTGTATTGACAATATTTATAAGGATTGTCTTATGTATTGTACTAATTTATAGTCTGTTTTATATATGGAATTGATGGCTTTACTGTGTACTGTATTGTTTCATTGTTTTTTTGTACGGACTACAGATGGAAATTAGCTTTCCGGCTAAATCTGGTGTGCACATTTTTTAAGAATAACTTATGTAAGTGCACACCGTCGTTTGTAAACTGAATAAAACACATAATTAAATAAAATTTGTAAATGTTTCCAACAAACAGTGCATTTAATCAGTATCAATACTGGCCTCATAGTGTATTCAATTAAATATAGGTTGAAAAGGATTTGCAAGTCATTGCATTCTGTTTGTATTTACATTTTACACAATGACCCAACTTCATTAGAATAGGGGTTTGTACTTTGCAGTACATTGTCACAGCCCAAACTGTTTAGAAACATAGCGCTGAAAAAATGCTCTTAAGATAAGAAAAAATCTATACAACTTGATTTCAATCATTATTATGCTGAATGTCAAATCATTATTTTTTCATAATTTATATTCTATTCATGGAAACTGACCTTTGTGTTTTCAAACCACTTTCAAACAACATTGGGATTTTATTACACCTACAGAGACATTTCCTTCACACACATTTGGTTAATGTTAAGACACAGATGACCCTTTCGGAAGTCAAGCACACAGAGATGATAATGAAAGACAGACTCATACCTTGGGCAGTGACGTCCTGGAGCCTGAGCTCTGTGTTGTCATTGTGAGGACGGTGGTGATGCCCAGTGCGACTCGAGCAGGAGCGGCGTCCATGTTAATCCAGAAGGAGACCCAGGACAAGATGACGATAAGCAGAGAGGGGATGTACATCTGAATCAGATAATAACCCATCTGACGCTCCAGATGAAACCGCACCTCAATGCAAGTAAATTTACCTGAAGGTGTAAATAAAGTACAGTCACTTTGATAATTACAGAGCAGCTACATCTGTGTATATCCATATGTTATTGTCAATTAAAAGCTTCTATAGAATATAACTTTGCTGTATTATATGGAATGTACTGTAATTTTGTTGCTTTACATGTTTTCGTACAGGTCAGATCTACGTACATGTAGGCATTCCCCATTCATTTGCAGTACGTGCTCATATTTTGAGTGTTGCTTTTGATTTTTTTCTTTGTACTTCCTCATATGTTTTTCAAGCCAAAGTGCAATGGTGCAAAGATTTATTGAATTGAATTAAAAGAACTTTATTTATAATTTTAGGGAAATTCACTTGACAAGCTCAAAGACAGGGCCTAGAACCGAGCAGGTGCTACCATCTACCTGTTCCAACAAATCAGATTATTTATTACACCCTGATGTGCGGCAAGTATAGGTTTTTTTCTTTTGCCTCACTTATGAGCTGATTAGTCATTGTCCTGCAAATCTAAATGCTTGTGTTAATTTAATATGTCATATATCATGTCATAGCACAGGTCATATGACAGCATAGCAACTGTGTAATATCTGATTGAGCACCTGTAAGACATGGTGCTAAGCTCTCTCCAGTGTATCGGCAAGGTGTTCATAAATCTCTTTCTCACTAACAGCTTAAACTTCATCACATGACACTGAAGCAGGATTTACCCACTTTGAACATATGAACTACAACAGTCACCTCTGACAGGACGTGGACTCGCAGCTCAGAAAGACGGTCAGACAAAGGATTAGAATGCTCTTTTACTTTTAGAAGTCAAATTATCCTCAGATATTTTGTCACACTCATTTCATGACAGTAATCAGTGTTTAAGAATAGGTTTTTAGGACTTATCAAATCTAAGACTACTTATATTTTTAACTCTTTTATATTCTAAAAGTAGCTCCCAACTGTCCCTGGCTTTATCTACCAAATACAGATTTGCTACAAAAGATCACAGAAGCTAGGCTTTTAACACTATGCCTTCAGCCATTTTTATTTGATGTCATAGACATGAGCACAGCTTCAAATGTTGTCCTTCATCATCAGCTGACTTGGCATCTGAAACTAAAAATATCTACGATATAATCCCTGTTTGACTCAAACCCTCCTGAATCACACTGTCTTTTCAGGTTGTTTTTTTCCTTTATGGAGGTCAGATCCCAACGAAGACAGTGGCGTCCTGAATGTCAGCCTGTTTGCTTCTTTCTCTTGTGTTTTGTTCTGTTATGTGGAATTTTTTCTCAACATGAACCCCGAGACACAGACATGACAGATGAAACATGGCAGCCATTTCATCTAGTGTGCATGTTATAGAGCTTACAGCATTATGTGTGTTACCTGTGTTGCAGTGCAGTGTGTGTGTGTGTGTGCGCACATTTGTATGTGTGCATGCATGTTACCTGTGTTGTAGTGCTTGGTGCAGTACCGGAGGTCAGATTCGTCTTTGAGGATGAACTGTGGGAGCGTCAGCCCTTCAGCTACTTGTACTGGTCCATTCTCTTGCCACTCAAAGATCAGGTCATTCATAGTATAACCAACTGCAAAGAAAAAAAGACAACATTTGACTCACTGTATATCTAACAAATAAGTGTTTTTGTTGCAAAAATAAAAGCCATTATTACACTCTTTTACATACCACCCAAATAAGAACTCTAATTTGATTGTTTGGTCCAATTAAAGCTACTTACTGTATGACTACAGGAAGCTCTGAGCGCTGTTTTTTCATTTAAATTTTTATTGAAGAGTAAAAATATATGTATGTACTCAAGTAATCCAGTAGACAGATGGACAAGCCATCCATTGCATTTATCGATATTCTAACTGATCTTTTAAAATGTTTAATACTGTGCTTAACTTTTTGTTAATTCAATACTACTGAGCCAAGGTGTCTTTGACCATGTGTGTAACTTGAGTTTGATATTACTTTTTTAAGAGAAAAAGAAACCTTCAGTAAATGGTTAAAATATACAACACCAGCATATTTTACAGATCAGAGTGTATGCATATTAGGCATAATTTCAGTATTTAACCGTAGTTTGCTTCACTGCTTCTGATCAAGACAATCGCAAGAGAATATAATCACCAAATAGAAGAATTTCTTGTGAGGTGAAGCCATTTCTTTTCAAAAAGTAGTGCCTCTTAGTTGTAAGTTTGTAGGATGGGAATATGAAAGTGGTCAATTATAATGTTTCAAGGTAACTGATGCAATCACTTTCAAGATATCCTGTTGTTTCTTTACAAGCAGTAGCACCATGTATCCCAAAAGTTCATAGGACAGAGAGATGACAGTTGTCCATAACTATAAGAAGTTTATTAGTTCAACCACGTGGATGCAGTTGATGACGTGGACAAAATAATATGAATGTGAAACTGATATCCTCATTTTTTGGCAAAAAATTCATTAAAAAAAAAAACCCTGCAGGAAAACAATCTGAAAACAGATGTTACTTGGGAACTTGTTTTAAAGCATATTGTGGAGTTTGCTGAAAATAATTTAACATAATCTTTAAAATGTGTGTGTGGAAAAAGTAACTATTGTTATGATTTTATTAGTTTATTATAAAAATATTTCACATATAGTTGGGAAAATATATTCCAGCATAATTTTTACTAAAACAACCAGATTTCATGCAAATATACTTGAGAAAATCTTCAGTGGCTTGCAAAAGTATTCATACCCCTTTGATGTTTTCCTCTCTTATTGTGGTACATGTACAAAACTGAATCGTTGTCAATATAATTTGGCTTTTTGACAAGAATTTACAAAAAACAACTCTTTAATGTCAAAGTGAAAACAGATTTCTACAAGGTAATGTCAATTAATAAAAAATATATGATGGAAAATAAGTGATTGCGTAAGTATTCATACCTTTTAACATGACTCAGCTAAATGGACAGAGGTTCAGACAAATGGTGTTGGTCGTCTGACAGTTTATAAAGGCAGATCA
>JAQQAE010005285.1:0-17794 GCA_029823295.1 Pseudamia nigra | reverse complement strand
GAATCAGATAATAAATAAAACGGAAATAATGTAAGTTATGTGTCCTTTCTCTGCGGACCGGCACCAATTGACCCACGAACCGGTACTGGTCCGAGGACCGGGGGTTGGGCACCCCTGCTTTACAACCTTCTCTGTCCTTTCTATGACTGGGGTGTATGTGGGGCTAGCAGGATGGTATGGTGATCAGCAGTGCCGAAGGGAGGGAGGGGAATTGATTTGTATGCATCAGGAACAGATCCACAGCATTTATCCAAAGTTTTCCCCAGGCGGGTGGTACAGGTGATGTACTGCTAAAAACCTTTCGGTGACTTCCTGGGTGAGGAGTGGTTGAAGTCTCCCAGGATGAATGTGGGGGAGTCAGGGGATATTCGTTCCAGTCTGCTGATGGTTTCCATTATATGTTCAGTGGCTGTGTTTGCATTTGCTCTGGGATGAATGTAAACCAGGATGAAGAAGAGCTGAGGGAAAATATATCTCTTGGAAAATAGAAAGGGCGGAGGGGGACAGCCAGAAGTTCGATGTCGTTGTTGCACAACTCCTCTTGAACAACAACCGTTGAGCGCCAGCATTTGTTTACATAAAGACACATGCTACCACCATGTTGTTTACCGATGCACTTGGTGTCTTGATCGAGTCTCACAGGGATGCCAAAGCCATCTATGTGCAGTACTGCACATCATCACTGATGTCCTTATTTTGCCACATTTCCACAAAAGCAGGCAATGACACATTTAGCTCATGACTCAGCCATGGAGATCATTATGAGAAAATGACATTCATACTGACACTGTTCTACCTGCAATATAGAGCAAATATGACATAATCAATAAATAAATTAATAATGATGAGTTTTCCAGAAAGGGGTAAGTAAAATTTATTCTATTTTATTTTACTCTATAAATTAGAATACTGTAAGCATTTTTTATTATTATTTGATTTATACATATTTCTTAGCCCTCTACCCTTTCTTTAAGAGGTAGATTCTTATTGTTCTTATTGCATTACTATGTTATTGTTCTTTCTTGTGTTTGTAGTATCGTATTGAGCCAGTGTGTACTCAGTCCAGGTAATCACTCCAAAACGGTCTTTCCCATACTTATGTTCTGGATCTTTTTTGTTGGGTTGTGCATTTCATGGTAATTTTTTGTCATTTTTTTCATATTCTTGATATTTTGATCATTTTTGTGTTTTTCTTGATTATTTTGGTCATTTTCTTGATTAATTTGTTTATTTTTGGTCATTTTCTTTAATACTCTGTTCATTGTGCGAGTAACTCCAATTATTCCCAACTTTTTTTCCAGAGATGAAAATGTCATTATTTTGTGTTTGCGCTGTCCTTTTGCCAGAATATGATCACACGTCACCTTGTGTATGGTGTGCTGTTCAACCAATCAGAGCATTTTCTGGTGAAAAGTGGGCTGGTACAACACTTTTGAATAAAATTAGAGCATGTGAGTTACAAAAAAGCCATTAAGGAAAAATTCAAAAAACAAAAAACAAAATTTGGTCAACACCCTTGTAGAAGTCTTTAGGTGCATGAGTGGCACAGATATAAATTTAAATATTAAGATATGGGTCTTTACTGGTTATTTATTTCCCTTTCAGCTTTTATGATTCAAAGTCTTGGTTAATTTTTAGTTGCCCCAGTTACAATGTTTCATTGCAAGGTGATCTGATAACGTAGTTAATAAATAACACGAGTTAATGACATTTTTATTCACTCTGCTCTTTGCTTCCTTTCCTCTTTAACAATGAAAACCAAAACAAGTTGCTAATTGTTTTGCATATGAACCAGACGCACTGTGTAAGTCTGTAAATATGATGATCATGATCTGCAGAGGGTGAAGTGAGGGTAACTGCTCTTATCTTTCAGCTGATGTATTAGTGCCACCCACTGGTTAATTCTAGCCAACAGCACTGTTCTATAGACAAAGAGCTCAGTGGGAGCTGCAGCTGCAATTCCCATGATTATTCATAAACTCTGTGAACACACAAATGGGTTTATAATCTGTTTGGAATCGCCTGTGCCCCAGGATTTGCCGCCTAAAGTGAGAAACTGCAGAGCTAAGCCCCAGAATATCTAATGGCATTGTTGTTCATTTCTCTAACAGAGTAAAGAATGTGTGGATTTGACACAACAGTCTCATCTTAGGCTCCATTTAGTAGCTGTTTGAGAGCTTTTAATCAAGTCATGTCAGGTGTTTGAGTGACAGGATTTACCTGTGGGTTTGTAAACCAGCAGTGATTTAAAATTCACAGTCATGGCTGATGGGAAGAAGCAGATATGATCTTTATTTTATTCCATTAGCACACAAGACAACTCTGCAATTATGAGATTCTAATTGGTCATTAATTGGCATTCATTGTATGCCACTTACTATAGTATAAGTCAGGAGTAAGTTTTACATCTAAAGAGCTATTTTAGGACGAAAGAAAAAAAATACAAGTGTGTAGAATCACAAAAAATATTTGGAACCTTTATGTACTACATGAAATATGAACCATGTTTTAGTTGGCAGCATCTTAACACCAGTTTGTTGTAATTTTTGTTCTATTTTGTTTATTAATTAGTTAATAATTAGTTTGTGTTTTGTACAATTTATTGAATATTTTTGTTCATTTTTCCATTTTTTTTAATTTTGCAGATTATTTGGTTAATTTCTTGCTGATGTTTTAAAATAAATTTCTGTAGATTTTGGTCCAATTCCCTGATTATTTTGTGATATTTTTTGTGGAAATTTTTTTGAATATTTTGCCATGTTTTTGATTTTGTCATGTTTTTGATTATTTTACCTAGGTTTGTCTTAATCTTGTAAGATTTGTAATTTGTTTCTGGATTTTGCTTTTTTTTTCATTTTATGTATTGTATCATTTAATCTTTTTTATTTTCTTGAATATTTTTGTGCATTATTTGCATCAGTTTTCCCATAATTTTTGAAAATATGTAGTCCTTTTTTCTTTTTGTTGATCTAGTGCTAAATAAGCTAAATACAGTAAGTTCATTTTTATACAGCTTTTTATCTTTTAGCCTTTGTTTTTGTATGTTACTCCTTATTAAAGAAAAACAAAATAATTATAATATTATGACATTATACCAATCTATCTGAATGTTTGGTCTTATTTTTATTCATTTTGTTGCTTATTGTGCTCATTTTTTTTCTTATTTTATTGACTTGGTTCATTTTGCTCTTTGCTTTGCTTGCTGTTTTCTTGATTATTTGGGGAATATTCCGTTCTCTTTGGAGAACAGACACAAATGGATGTATTAACAATTCACCACAATAAAGAAAATTAAGCATTTGAAGTTGGGAAATTTACAGGGAGATCCAGAGATTCTCCTCTAATAATGTAATGTTCAAACAAACTTTGCTGCCTTTCCCTGAGATGACAACATTAACCGAGCATACACCAAATTTTGAATTATTAAAAATAATACGTAAAGTGACAAAACATAGTATTTCTGTTAGTTTAGACTGAAAGGAAACAACTATTGGGATTATGGAAAATGATGGTTAATGCTAATAATTGTCTGCTCTATCTCAAAGACAAATGAAGCTACGTAGGTTCACCAAACTTGGCAAGTTTCAGACTAACACCTGTGACTATGGTTTTAGAGACAAAAGGTCAAAGGTCAAGGTTACAGAGTCGTAAAAGTTGAAAATTAGTGTGAATCTGTGTGGATTTGCATCTCTGTCAAGTGAAATTGTAGCTGTATTCTTGTTCATTTTGCTTGGTCCCCTCCTTAAATCATCCCCTTATCATGGTGGAGGGGTTTGCATACCTGAGTGATCCTAGGAGCTATGTTGTTGGGGGGAGTTTGCCTCTGGTAGGGTCTCCAAAGGCAAATTGATTCTCGGTAACATGTCAGACTAAGAGCGATTCAGAAGACCCTTATGATGATTAATTTCCTGTGGCCGCACTACCTGCAGGAAGGGTCATAAGTGTGGGACCCTTGTGGCTTTATGTGATATTTTGCTGGACAATATGAACACTGATGCACTGAATAGTGTCCAGAAACTTGCCCTTCCCCCTCCATATACTTTGTTTGTTACATGCATGATGTCATTTTGCACAATTAATTTTATTTTTATTGTACCTGTGTCTTTTTGTTATGTTTTCAGAAAGGAAATGTGACAGGGAATACTTTAATTGTCATTTAAACTGCAGGAGTTAAGGTGATACCACAGAGGCAGAATAAGGGAAGCCTGGGTGGTGACGTGGCAGGTCCTTAGAAAAGTTTTGTTAATCATCTATACAGAGCTGCTGCAGCGAGATGGTGTGGTTATCAAAGTATATTTTCTGTGTTGCAGCGTCAAAATAAAACCGCCAGCATATCACCCGTATGTCTCTTTAACCCGACCATACATGTGCTACATAAAGGTCTAGTGTCGTGTGGTTTGGGTAGCAGTCAAAGGTTGGGGCCTGGGTGGTCCAATCCCCGGTTGCCAAAACTAGCTCTAACTTGGGGGGAGGCCCTTGGACAGACCCAGAACACACTGGAGGGACTGTGTCTCACGGCTGTCCTGCGAACACCTGGGGGTCCCCCCAGGGGAGCGGGAGCAGGTGGCTGAGGAGAGGGAAGTCTGGGCTTCCCTGCTTAGGCTGCTGCCCCCGCAACTCTAACCAGGATAAGCGGAAGATGATGGATGCATTTTGCTTGGCAGTGTGTGCATTTTTCTCATTTCCTTGATTAGTTTGGTCTTCTTTGCTCATTTTCTTCTTTATTTTCTTTGTTCTTGATTATTTTCTTACTTACAAATACTGCGGTGACCATCCCCCTCAGTATTGTAGTGTGCATTTTTCTCCCCAAATAAAACACTTTAGATGATATGTTGCACTTTCTGTCTCTAAAAGTCCTGCTTCTGGTCATTGTTGGGATAATTACATTACATTTATTAATTCTTTCTTCATATTGATTTTTAAAAGATTTTGTTCATTTGGATTTAGTGCTTACTTAATAAGTTAAAATCAATCACATTCCTTGTTTTAAGTTACTTTTGGTGCTTGTTTCATTTCATACACCTGTTTATTTTGCTCATTTTTCTTGATTATTTCATTAATTTGCATTCACTTTCGTTGTTATTTGTTTCATTTTATGCATTTTCTTGAATATTTTGCTTGTATTTCCTCATTTTTCTGTATATTTGGTTCATTTTTGTCATTTTCTTGTGTAGTTTTTCATTTTCTTTTTTATGTTTATTTTTACCATAATTTTGTATTAATTTTCTTGATTATTTGCTGCCAAAAATGGGCCTTACTGGGGTTTTATACGAATAATTTGATCACACAAAAAGGTCAACTGTGTGGTCACGATGCCTGTTAGATAAAAACACATCACTCTATTTTTGGCCCAAATTGGGCATTGGCCACACTGAAACTGGGAAGATCTTTTCTCAATTTATAAGTTGTACAAATACATGTACGGTTGCCTTTATGATTATTTCCAACATGTGGGATTTGGTCACATCTGACTGATTGTTGTGAGTAGTTTTGTGCCTCAAACTCACGTCTTTTGGTACCCAATCCCAAATGACTACTCCTCTGTCAAACACAAATGAAATTGACATCTGCAAGAATGTCACTACTGGGGCAACCTGACTGGGATCATGCCATTGTAATGCTGGAGGCAGGGTGGACCACCAGACAAGTTGCCAGAGCATTAAATGTCACTCCACAATAGTACACTTGCACCAGTATTATTTGTAATTGTTCATTTGTTTTGTAACTGATTAAAGGTGCAGTCTACAAAGTTGAGAAATTAGCTGATTGTTTGTGGTGGACCACTTTGATTGGACAAGGGCCCTGTCGGTGTATTATTTAGGCACTTTTTACCTGTTCCAGATGTTGAAGGAATCTGTAGACTCTCCTCAGTCATCCTGTGTGTAGATCAGCTATAGTTGCTACTAGCTCCCTAGCAGCAGCAGCTACAGCTACGACTGTGGAGTTGGTCAGCTATGTTAACTGGCAGGTCACCTGTCTAACCATTTATATCTGCCACAAACAATTCCACACATTGTAGACTGCATCTTTAAATTAGGACATTCATTAGACAGTAATGACGAACAATATATGAGTCGTCATTTGAATGAAAGACTAACTATACCTGTGATTTTACAAATAAATGTAGTGGTACATTATTAAATCCCTTCAGTGTATGTAATAAATGCACACGCCTAAAAAGCAGTTGAGTTGTTGCGATTATAACTGAACTTTCCCAGGGAATAGAAATGGCTGCGGTTCCCCTTCTCCCCCGTTCTGTGATTGAAAGTATCTCTCTGCGTCTCTCAAGGGACAAGTATTGGAAAATATTATAATGAAGCAGTTCATGTGCTAATTTACTTTACAATGCAAAGCAAAGACAATGCACCATGTCTGCAGAATCCTGTACACAAAGCCTTTTCCATAAGACAGAATTCCTGCATTGTTATCTAGTTTCCCTTACTAAGAATACCATTTTATTTTATCTCTGTTGACAAACAATGTCGCAACAGTAGAGTGGAAATCCAACATGCTGTGAAAGCTCAGACACTGGGCGAGGAAGAGGGTTTGTTTAACAATGGAAAGTTCACTGATTTAAAACACAAACAGTAGGGACTCTTTACTGTACAGGAAAGGGGTGGGGGGAGCGGAGTCAAAGGGGGGGGAGGAAACCGGACTGGCTGAAAACAAGGTGACGCAGGAGGTGACTCACAGACTGAAGCTGAAACGTGTAGAAAAAGGTCAGATACACAAAGGCCCTGAAACATTAGAGCTTTCCTCCAGTCACATCAGATCACAGACTTCTTCTATTTTGAATTTCTTGCAATGCAATGGCAAGTGCTTTGAAGATATTGTTTTATTTCAGGCCATAAATCATTGCCGAGTCCGTCTCGGCTGCACCTTAACCTGTGGGAAAGTGAACTCTGAGTGGCTCGACTGCAACTCTTTGTGAAGGTAGGTAGACTAATCCCAATGTGGGAGGGAGGGGGGTATGGGGGCTCGGTGTGGTAACAGCACAGGGAATTTCAGGTTATATTTAATGCATGCAGGCTGGGTTGTGTTCCTGCATCGCTATCAGTGTTTTTCCTCTGAGTTATGTTTCAGCAGCTGTGCTTGAGGGGGTTCATTTTAGTTTTTGGCAGCAGCTCCCATCCTTATTTTGTTCCAAGTTGTGACTCCTGTGCAATGTGTGCAAAGCCAATATTGGATACTTCACAAAGAAATTAAAGAAAAACAATCATAAAGCGTTTGGGGTACATTTTTAACAGAAAAATAAGGTGTTAGCTGGGTGATATGTATAGAAATCAGGATAAAAATGTTGATATCATATATCAGATTTTTAATTTGTTTAGTTAAAAGGTTAAGTTTAAAGGTTGGTCCTGAAGTGAAAACATGCAGCAATAAACAGAAAAAGAGGAAAACAACATGGATGGATGCAGAAGATTTAAAAGATGTGCTAAAGACAAAAATGGCATAAAAGATGCAGCACATTGTAAAGACAGGGCAAACATGAAAAATGTGAAAATTATGCAAGAAGAAAAACTGGAAAAAAAAAATTCACTGAAGAAAAATATTTTTAGACTCCATATCTCATAATTACAAGATTTTTTCTCATAATTATGAGAAAAGTTAAGGCTCTCAGTAATCCCTACTCTGCTACAGACAGTAGGGAACATGTATCGTACTGTCAGAATTAATCTGCTTTTATTTCTTTCCTAGACTGAGACACTGGAAATATTAATGTTTCTTAGTGAGGATGGCATTAATATCTGTATAAAACACTATGAAGATGTCTCAAATCATTGGGATGGTTCAGAGGGAGGGTCCACACTGGTCTATTAGAAGCCAATCTCTTCCTGCAGGAGTGGTCAGACGAGTACAGGATGCTTCATGGATATAAATATATGCATTTAAAATGTATCCGGCCTGGTGTTCTGACATATTACCATACCTAACAGAATCACATACAGTATCCTGGGTTAATGCACATGAAATATATCAGAAATATCATACAACAGAAACATGCACAATTCCATACTTTCTAAATACCACAACAATAGTGGTTAATTATGAAACCGAGGGGCAGTAAAAGCACCACAGTAAAAGCACCTTGTCTCACATTACAAGATCATCTTTATTCCTCTTGAGCTAATGCGGCCAATGAGGTATGAATTTGTTGGTTTTCTGTGGCATATGTGTTTTTATGTATTAGTTTTATATGCATTTCTGCTTCATTGTATGTACGCTCTTCATAATCCGCCAGCTAATTAAATTTGTATTTCTTTTCTTAGTTCTGACGGCATTGTTGATGGCATTGTTTATGGCAGGTGGAATCCCCCAAAAGCCTCAGACGTTACACCGATCACACACACAGGACCAAACATGATATGCCCGTCAGAGCTACTGTGCAAATGTGTAAATACTTGTTACATCCTATGGGCTTTAATGATTTTAATAATAATAGCCATTCTGTGTTTACCATTATACTAATAACATGACTGTGACCCTTGACATCACCAACTGGTTTCTGACCAGCCAGTTTGTAGCCAATCAGGTTGTTACTTTCTGGATGGCATTGGAGCCAAAAACAGGATGTGACCTTAATTGGGTGAATGGAGGCAGAGCTACAGGAGCGTAGTATGTCAGGGGTCTTGTGGGTATACTCGTTGTAAGTGCTGGTTTAGTGTCTCTGTGAAACTTCATCATTTCCAAATCAAGTCATATTACAGTGTTAGTGTAAACACTCACCCACAATTACAGTCAAGCATCTGTCAGGAAAAACTATGTTTTACTGAATAAATAGATGCAATGAAGGTTTGACTAGGTCCACCAGCAAATTGAGTTCATATCGACCTGTCAGTTACATCTCAGCACAGCAGTGATTTGTCAGATTATTTGCTATAATATCTTAATAACAGAGCAAAAAGTTAAAGATGGAGCAGATCACTTATTAAAGGGTCAAAATAAAAAAGATTGAGACCAAGATGTAAGAACAAAAGACAAAAATGTATTAATTTAGTATTTTCAGAGAGAAGTCCAGTGTAAGTCTATAGGAGTCAAGGCTTCCTGGAGCCAAGAACGGTGCCCCTGTGGCTAATAGTGGTATTACATATTTAAGTTACTTCTGCATTGGTATTACTATACAGTCCTGGCCATTGCCCACTGGCCTACACATACACACAGACAGGACCACAAACATTACCCCTGCCATTACCATTCACGTGTGTAAATACCTATTGACCGCCAGCCAGTATTTACCACCATAAAGACATGGGACCTTGCGCTGCAACTATGATTTTCATCCAATTCATCCAACCATCTATTTTCTACCCCTTAATCTTCATCTCAAAATCAAATCAGGTCCTGATTTTCACACCCCCGGACTATGTGCCATGTTTGATTTGAATCCAACGTAAACTGTGGACGTTATGCTGAGCACAAACAAAAACAATACCCCTGCCAGAGCAACTGTGCACATTTATATATATATATATAATGATAATTTCAGGTTTATCCCATGGTGTTTGAAGTGTTTTAGTGTTCTACTCTGAATATGTTATTTTCCCAGGAGGTGGGGTCATTACTGTTCCCCCTGCAGAGGAAATGGTATGCTGTTGCTGATGACATGGACAAATTCCTGTGTGTGTTCTCTGTCTCCATCAGCAGGTGTTATGGATCAACAGTACTTTCTGAGTTGGAGAGTCCCCCTACTGCTCCTCTTAAGTAAGATTTCTTTTAATTATTTTTGCTTAAATCCTCGGGAAAACAGACCATAATGTTTATTATGCATTCATTTGGATTTCTTCTGCATGACGGGACAAAAAAATGAACAATGTCAAAAAAAGGAACAAAACAGACAGAATGAATGAATAATGAAAAAAATGAGCAAAACTGAATGAAAGAATAACTAATTGCCTAATGAACAAAGATAAAGAAGGCATGAGCAAAATAATCGAGAGAATAAACAAAGTAAATACAGTAACTGAAAAATGAACAAAGTCAACTGAAATTGGAAAAAAAGGTTAAACAACATTCCAAAGGAAATTAACAAAATAAGCAGCAAATTGTCAAAAAATGACTTGGAAAAAAGGAACAAAATTAATAACAACAAAATGGGCTAAATACAAAAAAGAACAAAATTAAATGGACAAAATAGTCACAAATATTAGAAACAATAAAAATAACAAATATGAACAAAATAATACACAAAAAACAAAAAAATTACAAAACTAATTTAAAAATAACAAAATAAAAAGGACCAAATAATCACAACATGCACAAAAAAATAACAAAAATAATAATAATAAAATGGGCAAAACGCACAAAAAATGAACCAAACTAAATAAAAAAAGAAAATAAATGGACAAAATAGTCACAAAACTTACAATAATTAACAAAATAATAAAGAAATGAACAAAGTAATCCATAAAATGAGCAAAAATTAATCAAAAAATTAACCAAAGTGTTATTATTTCTGTAAAACAGGCCTTTACAGACATCTTATTATCACATAACATTTCTATACTAGTAAGCCATTATTATATAGTTTTATTTGGGGTCAAATCCCCTTCATTCCCCCTAAATATGCACCATATGTATGCGATAAGTGTTTGCCTCATGCAGTATACAGTAAGCCAGACTTCTGTCTGTTCCTTATGAGGAGGGTACAAAGAAAAATCCCAAAATTGCAATGTTGCTGGGTGATTTATTTAAAACATTTTGCATCACTCACATATTTACATCTCCTCCATCCTCTGCTGATCAGGCCTCATGTATGATTAATCCTCCTGCTGCTGAAATGCATGGAAGCCTACGAGGTCCGGTGCAGCTCTGACACCAATTTTGGGCTATTGATGTGGTTTGATGGATATCACATTAGGCGGCACTGTCCCGTGTCATAAATCACTGGTTGACATCATTTGACACAAAGCAGCTCTACATATTCATAAAGTCCACGGCGAGGACAGAGATGAAGTGTAACGCCACGGCCCGCTTTATTAACTTCCTGTTAAGAACGAAACAATGCCTCCAGGAAAGGACACGGCCGATGAATATAGAAACACTTAGACACTTTGTTACTGGACTTAAGTGGAGTTCTCAGGTACAGTATGTGCACTGAACTATTTGTATTTCGCATTTCAAACAAATGAAGAGACATGGGCAAAAAAATGAAAAAATTGGCAGAAGTGTACAGAATAGTCAAGAAAAGGGTGAAACTGAGCAGCAAAATGGATCAAAATGATCAAAATAATCTGCAAAATGAACAAAATCATCAACAAAATGAGCTAAACAAAATAAAAAAGGACAAAGAGGGAAAATTAAATGAACAAAACAATCAAGAAAACTAATAAATTGAGTAAAACGGATAAAAAGAATTATAAAAATAAGCAAAAAGTAATGTAAAAATGAACACTATAACCAAGAAAATTAACAAAATTACCCAGGAAATGGAGGAAAAAATAGCAAAACAAGGAACAAAATAAACTAAATAAGCAAATATGTACTGAAATGAATAATGAGGAATAAAATTATTTCATTTACTTTTGCAACATTTTACTGCAGTTAATAAAGTGGCACACCTTCTCCTTTGGTAGTTTTTTTTTGTCTTATTATGTAATAAATAAAAAAGTACAACACAGAATAACTACTCCACAAATCTATATTATGGCAAGAAACACTCAGTTACTTTAAGAAATGAATGTCAGTCAAAAATCTGAAGAACTCTGAATGTGTCTTCAAGTCGTCATCGTCAGTCCTCTTCCACGGAGTTCGCAGAGCCAACTCAACCGGACTAGCCGTTGAGTCGGGCTGCCAGGGTGTCTCAGAACTGTACAGGAGGATGAATCCAACAGAGGAGCTGTAAGTGCAGAGCTTTGTCCTTTGTAAAATGTGGTGATGGTGTCACAGGGGTCTCCACATAGACTGCTAAGGCCTGTGCACATCGACGGTCAGTCTCTGGTTTTAAGCTACCCGTCTTGGAGATTGTTGTGTCCTCAAGTGCAGTCGCCAAAACCACCAAACACTATCTGATGTGCTGTAGGTTGGCGATGCAGAAGCTGGTAATTCTAATAAGCTTCTCTGCAGCAGAGGTGGCTCTTGGTTTTCCACAGTCCTCTTGCGAGACAGTTTCATAGTCTTTGATGGTTTTGGGGATGCATTCAACGGTCTTGAGATTTTTCAGATTTGCGGACCTTTGTTTTTTTAAGTAGTGATTTACTTGCATGTCTTTTCTTTTTACTTAACTGTTTCTTATCATGGATGGATATACGGATTTGTACAGAAGTTGTAGTAGCACTAATAGGGCTGTTATCTTTGCACCCACACTTTCTCTACACAAAGGATCATAATGGTCTAAAGCAGCCACTCACAAACACTGATTTGGGACTCAAAGGGTGGGTGGCAGCAGAATTTATTTGTTGGCATTTCAGGGATCAAAAATTATGATTTTGATGCTGAATATTTGTTTTGTTCTTATTATTGTGATATAATACTCTTGAGAATAATTTAGAGCCTGTTACTTTTGCCTAAATGTAAATATTAAATATTAAAGTGTTACTCTATCTTAAAAAGCACAAAGCTGAAATAAGATAAAACCAATATCTTTAGCCTACCTCTTTTTACCTGCTCTAGATCATAATGTAAACCTTGTAATGTTTAAAAATACCAGTTAAAAAGGTCAAGAACATTCTTTTATGCACAAGTTCACACCTTTATATAATTTATACATTCATGATTTCGTTTCTAAAAATTGGGTTCCCAGAAAAAAAGTTTGGGAAATGTCTACCTTTCAATCCACAAATGCAAGTTACAGCTGTATCGTGTAAAGAAGAAGCCATATGTGAACATGATCCAGAAGAGGCGTTGTCTTCTCTGGGCCAAATCGCATTTAAATTGGTCTGACGCAACATGGAAAACCATTCTGTGGTCAGATGAATGCCTGCATGTGTGGATTGCACAGCAGACTGTGTTCACAGACACTGATTTCTGGAAATGCTTCTGAGCCCATGTAGTGATCTCCACTGGAGAATCATGTCTGTTTGTAATGCTTGAGGGTCTGAGGATCACAAGCATCCAGGTTTGACCTTGAGCCTTCCTCCTGATTCTCTGAATCTTTTGATGATATTACACACTGTAGATGGTGGAATCTTCAAAGTCTTTGTAATTTTCCATTAAGGAACACTTTTTTGAAATTGTTCCACAATTTTTTATACACAGTTTGTCACAGATTGGTGAACCTCTGCTCCTCTTTACATCTGAGCGGCTTTGGTTCTCTAAAATGCTCGTTTTACACCCAGGCATACAATCCTAATAACATAAAATAATCAAAGCACAATAAGAAGCATTTAGCAATAAAAGAGAATATATTGAAATCAACTTAGATAAAATAATAAAATCTGGTAAATAAAATCCAATATGTTTTTTATGTTCTATTGGGAATAATATAAGGGTTTATGAGATTTGTACATCATTGTATTTTGTTTTTAGTTACATCCCAACTTTTTTGGATTTGGGGTTGTAAATCATCTCTGAATTGAAACCATTCCAGGTGACTACCTCATGAATCTGATGACAGAATGGAAAGCTGTCATGAAAGCTAAATATGTCTACTTTGGACAATCTTAAATATTAAACATGTTCTATGTCATTCAACAGTTTTGTTTACTACTTAATTTGTGTTCTTTCACAGTTTGGACATCTTCAGTTTTGATGTACAATGTGGAAAATAATAGAAAATAAAGAAACAGAACTGAAACTGAATGTGTGTCCAAACTTTTGACTGGCAGTGTAACTGCTGAACCAGGAGATTCTGATAAGGTTGTCATCTCTGTGTCCTCAGTGCCATGCGGCGTTCAGTGTCTGTCTGTGTACATCCTGAACGAGGAGCCGGTGTATGTAATCTCCGACTCTAACCTGGTTCTCCGTGCCCGGTTCGAGAACGGAACCCTGGAACAAGTCTCCATGGTAACATGGGAGCGGGAGCCTGAAACCGGGAGCCCTTCTGGCAGAATGACACTGGCCACGTGCCCTGGCAGGAGTGGCGGGTGTACGGGTGCAAAGCCACATGTCCATGCGAACATGGAGCAACAGGAAACGACACTTCAGATTAATGGATACAGCCATCGAGCGGATGGCGGTGTGTACTCTGTGACTGTGACGGACCACACGGGAGCCAAGGCCATGGCCTACTGCATCGTTAGGGAGTACGGTAATGACCAACAAGCTGTGAGGGATTTCATTCAAATGTATTATAAATACAGCCTATGGTAAAAAACATCAGTTAAAGCCATTTACACACAACAATGCCAACTTTAGTGGCTCCAGCTTTTTCAGTGGGAGGATTTGCAGGTTTTGTCTGTCTTACATTTAATCTCATTATTGTATTTCAAGGTCCACTTAGTCACTGTTTTGGAGTGTTCCACAACATTTAAGGAGGTCTGCTCAGTTGCCATAGAAACATAAATTTAGCAATTTCTGTATGAGTGTCTTGTCTCTTTTTCACAATTAAAGCAGGTTTATTTTAGCTATAAACAGAATTATAGGTCTCCACTCCAGCCCAATGCATCCCTTCTTGTTTCAAAATCAAACTGGACCTTGCTGAGCCAATGATGATGAGTTTGGATCTTCTCTGTACTGTGAACATTAGTGTTGTTTTCTAAAGTGGCAACTCCTGGGCCTGCAGTAATTTCAGTGTCTATTGGGGCCTGGCTCCAAAAGGAGTCATTAATTTTACTGTGCAAATAAACATGTTTATGCCCTGGTACAAACTACAGTTTTGGTCTCAATAGATGTATTGTCACCACTGCGAACACTATCTTGTGAATTTTTATATAATTTAGAGGAATCCATTTTAAGGATCCAGATAATTAAGGGCTTGGCATGACAGGTGTGTCTGAGTCATAGCCTTTTTTGATTCAACCCACCTCAAGTCCATTTTTGGATCAGAGAGAGGCAGTGGTGCCAATATGGTGACAATCAGACGCTTTACATTTGAATTTTCAAACCTCTCTCTATAAAACTGCCTGATGCAGTGTTTATCTACAGCATCTTTTATCTACAGTCTAAAGTCAATCAATATTAACATGTTGCCATGCACATTTTCCAATGGGCAAAGGTTAGGAAAGTGAAAACAGTTTTTGGGATTGCAACACCTAGTCCAATTAAGTAATCTAATCTGGTCCTGCTCAGAACCAGCAGATTCACTGAAGGATCAGGGGTGTTGCGTCAAAGAGCTGCTGCTTCATTCTAGTGATACTCACTGCAGAGCAAAGGACAGGGCTGGAGCTGGTGTAGCTCCACCTTCTGACCATTCCAAATCATTCATTCTTGTTACCAGAACAGTTTTTTATGAGAGGAAATAATGACTGTGAATGTTCTCCATCTTCCAGCTTATTGTTTCATTGCATCTTACTGTAGCTCCAAGGCAGCCGGAGTAGTGTACTAGTGTTAGTAATTAAGGCTGCAATTTACATGGACACAGCAAATTTGTTCAGTAGAAGGCTGGAAAAATGTCTTTGCCTACAGAGTCTGGATTTTTGCTGTGACATTTGAATGTTATGATAATGACTGACACATGAAAGCATGGATCCATCCTACCCTGTATCCTGTATCTACTCTTCAGGATGCCGGTGAGGGGCACATAATGGGACTTTTAGTCCTAAATGCTCATTGTTTAAATGCCAGAGCCTACATGAGTACAGTATTGCTGCTCACCATGTCCATCCTGTTACGACCACAGTGGACCATCTTATGACAGCTAGGAGATCCAACCCGTCACTACCAAGGTGTACCTAATAAAGTGGCCTGTGAGTTACATGTATGATGGCTGTTAGCGTCCACACATGCACATTCAGCTTCTTCTCTCCACCTTGACACACATTACATGACTCAGTAATTCCATTTCCGTTGCCTCCTTCTGGCTTTATTTTTTACAGAAAATACAACCGTGTAGAATCTAGGGTTCTATGAAATTGGGATGTTGAAATTTTCTGGTGTTTTGCAAACTAAACAGTACCTTGCAAAATGTACAGAAATGCCCATTTCCCATACTATAATGAAAATGATGTATCTGAAGATGGTTTATCAAAATTAATTTGTTGGTATCTCAAAATATTGACAAATAATGACTTTCTATTGCAGAATAATGACTTTTTATCTCAACACAACACCATAGTTTCTCAAAATGATGTGTGAGTGTCTCAAAATAATGACTCACTATCTCTAAGTTATGCCATATTGTCCCAAAAATAATGTGTTAGTATTTCAAAACAATGACTGATTTTTAGAGACTTCTCTCAAGGTAATGTCATTTTACTTCAGAATGATGTGTTGGTATTTCATTTATTTATTAAAGCACAATAATGACTTACTATCTCAAAATACTGTCAGTATCTAAAAGTGTTTGTCACAGCATATTTACTTAGGATTTCAAATAATGTTAGTATCTCAAAATAATGACTCATTATCACAGAATAATTATTAATTTTCTCAAGATTATGTGTTAATTTCTCTAAATAATTTCATTTCTGTAAGTACTCCCATATCACCACAAAAAATGATGTGTTAATATCTCAAAATTATCTCAAAACATGTCAGTATCTAAAAATAAGGATTTATCATCAGAGACTTACAGTATTTCAACAATATGTCATTACTTCAAAATAATGATTTATTGAGACTTATCTTCAAGTAATGCCATATTACTTCAAAATAATGCACTAGTATTTCAAAATAATAAGTCATTGTTGCAGAATAATTTTTCATTCTCTCAAAATTGTGTGTCAGTATTTCAAAATGTCTACATATTATTGGAGAATGATGACTTATTATCTCAAAATCATCAATTATCACAAAAAAGGACATTACTGCAAAATACCATGCTAGTAATTAATTGTTGTATCCAAATAATGTGTTAGTATTAGGAAATGATAACTTAATATCCCAAATTAATCAGTTATAGTCACACAGTGATTACGTAATACAGTATCTCAAAAATAATGACTTATGGCACTTTTCAGAATGTAATAAATATATTTTTACATTTGAGATACTGACTCTCTGACTGACAGGATCATTTTTTCCATCACATCAGTAGAAATGAGCTTCTATAAAAATTGCATATTGGTAGGTAATGGAAAAATATCACCATTAAGTACATCATGGGAGATTCCTCTGTAGTCCACAAAAGATAAAGTTGTTTATGGGTGAGAGAATGTGACTTTTTTTCCCACATCTACTCTAGTTTCATTTGTTGCATTAGATTTGTAGGCTTATAACGATGAAAATAGGCAAAATCACCAGTTCTCAGTTCACGTCTTAGTCTCTGCAGGATTAACTCAAATTACCATGAGTATAATGAATGTGCTTTATTTCAAAACCAGCAGGCATTGTTTCTTTCTGATGCTTGATGTCGTATTTAATAATGAAACACTTGAAATTAAAAGCGCCTACAGGCCTTGCTTTTCTTGCTTTCTCTCCGGGCCTGTCGATTTCCAGCTTTCAGTCAAAGCGTCTTTGCGTTTCCCCTCATCCGTCTACTTTAACAGTATCAGTTCATCTGCCCGGCTCGTCCTTACATCTGCTCGCTCGGCTTCCAGGGTTTTCCATCATCTCTTTCTCCCACATTATGCCTCTCTCAGCGGTCTCATTATCGTCTCCAAAACTGAACCAGTTTCTCCTGACAGCACTAAACGTCTCTCATGATTCTATGTCTCAGACGCTCTTGGACAGCCCCGTGCTAGGTATGTTCTAAACAGCCGGGCACACCAGGGATTCCGCCCTTCTGAACAGAGGTGTCAATGTAGCTGTTCTTCAGAAG
>JAQQAE010005284.1:0-17795 GCA_029823295.1 Pseudamia nigra | reverse complement strand
GAGGGGTCAGGCGGGTTGTGGGGGTGGGATACAGAGTGCATGGCTTGACAGGGCTGTATTTATTAGGCCAACTGCTGATGGGAAGAAATAATAATAATAATAATAATAATACAATCATGGGTAAATATTTTCTTTCTGACTTCATGTCATTATATCCGTAGAAGTGAGCAGGGAAAGGACTGAAACACAAAGTGTCCACCACTGACCCCAATCTATATACAATTTAACACAGCGGGTGTCTGCCATCTATCACTACATTTTACACATAATCCCCCATTTCCATGAAGCAAATAACTGGATTCCACGATAACAGATTCCTCACTGTCACAAAAATCACACAATTAAAACAATTAGTGCATGTCACCATGTACATTTCAGTGGTATATGTTTTATTTGTTGTAGCAGTACAAGATTTATGACAAACTATAAATCCTTACACTCACATACATGCAGATTATTTAAAGTACTTAGAGCCACTGGTTCAAATGGGAACACTGTTACTATGCTAAATAGACAATATTAGGAAGACTTTAAAATTTGTCATATAGGTGTTCTGTTATGTCTGCAATGTGATATTTCAATTAATTATAAGAAAGGGAAAGTACAAACTTAGATCCACTAAAATGGTGTATATATATCAAAGTGAAACTGTAAAAAGTAACTAGTCATTCTGAACAAAAGGGAGAAGGAAGACAACCCAGAAAAAAATCAAAGGTAATCATCTGATCAATATAGGATATATATACGTCATGTTTTCTTCACAGACACTACGCAAATTCCGTCTTTGCCTTGAAGGTAACCAAATTGGCTGATGAGAGAGTTGGCTAATGCATAAGGCATGTGACTCATGTTTACCAATTTACAAGAAAACAAGTGACAAAGGATTAACTATGTCCTGTTATTTCAAGTGGATTAAAAACAATGTTATAATTTCCATATGCATTTGAATCTCTCTCAAGGAAATATGGTCATACGTAAAACATCAATAATGTTCTAATAAACAGTGCTGTTAGTTACATGAGGAACTTGTACTGGCCATTGATTCATTTTTTAAAAAATGCCAAAAACAAGTTTTTCCTCGACATTTCATGTTGCATCCTTATTTCCCTACAGTCCGTGAACGCAGCAGACTCCACCTCCATTTGACCGAGCGGGAAGTTCGGATAACGTTCATAATTTTAAAAATTGCCTTAAAATGTAAGCAATATAACGACGTTCTTCCCACACATTCGCCACAAATTAATCATCTTATAGTATATTGCGGGTGAGTTTGTTTCGTCAAATGGCCATCTTAACGCTGTATTCATTCGTTGCGACTATTGTTATGCTAGCAAGATACATATAGCTGGCTTAGCTGTTCGTGCTGATGATGAACACACGAGAGGTCAAATATTTGCACGAGCCGTTGTTTTCTGTAGCCTTGTGCGTCGTTTACGGTTCATTTCAGTCTGTTGCTTAAACCATCTAGTAGTAGCTGTGTTTTTACTTGGTACATTTCAGCGTCATCATGTCCACTGAGCCTGAAGACAGGCGCAGCTCTGCATCCAGGTGCTTCGGACAGGTATGTGGATCACACAGAGCACAGGTTAATCCACGTGCTGGTTGTTTGAGCTGATGTAACAGGATGTGAATGTGTCGCATCAGTGTAACTACACGGCGGAGGAATACCAGGCGGTCCACAATGCACTGCGGCAGAAGCTGGGACCAGAGTACATCAGCAGCAGGGTGGCAGGAGGAGGACAGAAGGCAAGTGTGTCCTCTTGTGTCTGCATGAGGACACATTTAAATGAGGAAAACCTGGAATTAAAGTATTTCATAGATGGTTTCCCTGTTGTGTAGTTTTATTCCTTGTTAAACTAAAATGATGATGATGAATTGAGTTTAGTTGGCTATGGCATAAATTTGATTTTTTTAAAAATGATAAAATATTATTATAATGCAGTGAGACTGGGACTGCATTCTCACTCAGGGCTGCATGATTTGGTGAAAAAGTAATTGCACTGAGCGACATTGTTATTTGCGTAGTTATCAGGGAAAATACAGCTTTGTTCTTTCATGTTTCACACAGACTTATTACCACATAATAATAAAGGTTGTGTTTTTTCCATTTCTGCGAATTAGATTAACTTCAAACTTCCTAAATGCGGATGTTTAAAATTGGAGTCTTTTGCAGTTGCATAATGCCACAGGTTAATGATATGATTCCACCATGATCACGTGTGCAGCCTTTTCACTGTTAAATGACCTGTTAATCATTTTCTCAAGTCATCATTTAGTCCTTTGTATAAAATGTCAGGCAATAGTGAATAAATTAGTAATGTTTTCCAAAGTCTAAGACAGCGCTCTCAAATGTCCCATTTGGTCCGGAACACAATAAAATCCAAAGTCAGTGAAGTGAATAGAAACAGAAAATATGAAGAATTACATTTCAGCTTTTGTTGTCTGAAAATTACTCAAATTGAATATCAAACAGCATGTGATTAATTTAACACTCAACACCTAGTTTGTTGATCCTCAAGTTTTCTCCTAAACAAAAATAAATAGTACAGGAGCCCTTCAAGATTTTGATTCATTTTTTATGTATTGATTAACATAACTTGTGGGACATGATAGATTGACAGTGTCATATCACAATACTCAAGTGTATTCTCTTGACACCCTTTATACAGTACAGTATAAGTAAATGCATATTGTTTCAAAGAGTCTAAGGTGAACTTTATCGTTCCCAAGGTGCAATTTGTTGTGCAGCAAACAATGAGAATACACAAAACAACAAATATTGAACATGCAACACACAACACTTCCACAGAAACACTTGGTGCAAGAGTTACATGACACTGCTTATGTCATTGAACATATATTTAGAAATAAATAAGGATATTTTTATTTTGCTAACTTTTTTTTTTACAATTTCCTCATTATGTAAATTTCTCACTCATCCATCACATATCAACTCTAAGCTGTCTTTTCTAGGTGTGTTACATCGAAGGGCATCGTGTAATCAGTTTGGCCAACGAGATGTTTGGATATAATGGATGGTCTCACTCCATCTCCCAGCAGAACGTCGGTACGACCTACTGAGACTTCTTTTACCAGAGGATCCTCTTTTATTGTCAGACCTACTGCCTCTCCCTCTGACTTAAGCACACCCTGTGTTTTTTTGACAGACTTTGTAGATCTCATCAACGGGAAGTTTTATGTTGGCGTCAGTGCATTTGTCAAAGTGCAGCTGAAGGTTTGATACACGAATATGATTTAAATTTCCTTCTTAATTTCACATGGCAGAACATTACATATTGCGTCATTTTTTGATAATACAGTACAACATGACATGTTTGGAATTTGTGCTGCTGGTCAGCATCAACTCTTATAATTTAATTTCTTCTGCTTCTGCAGGATGGGTCATTTCATGAGGATGTTGGGTACGGAGTCAGCGAGGGACTGAGGTCCAAAGCTTTGTCTCTGGAAAAAGCGAGGAAAGAAGCTGTCACTGATGGGATGAAGAGAGCACTGAAGTACAGCACTTTGCTCTGATAAGTGCAGCATGTTGTTAATTTTATTTTACTATCATATTTCACGTTACAGATTTTAAAGATCGCTTATTTTATGTTTGTTTAGATGCTTCGGCAATGCGCTTGGAAACTGCATCTTGGATAAAGAGTATCTAGTAGCCATTAATAAGATTCCCAAGCAGGTCAGATACAGTTAATTACTTCTAGCATGTTTGTGATTTTTTTTCAACAAAGAAACTAGACTCATATTTGTTTTCTTCTCCACAAAGCCGCCTCTTCCTCTGGACCCGGCCCAGACAAAGCGCTCTGAAGGTGAGCCTTCCGTGGACAAGGCTCGGATTTCCAGCCTCATTCGAGATGAAATGCCAGTGCCATCGGCGGCTTCTGTCAGGACGCCACTGGAGCCCCGAGTTCTACATCACAACTCTTCAGAAGCCCAAACCAGTTCTGCTCCTCACAAGACCAGTGAGAACATCTGCTCCAGGTAAATGGCACCAGGTTTAATTTCTGCACAATACTCACAATAATCACATTTATCTGTATTTCTGCTTTTTTGGCCTTTATTGACTCCAACTGCAGTCTGATTCATCCTTTTTCTCCTTAAAGAACCTCTGTAGACGTTGGGTCTGATACACACACAGACCCCAAACAGCTGAGAAAACTCAGGCAGCAGGAGCTCCAGCAGAGGTTCAGGCAGCAGATGGAGGCCAATAAACTCCAGCAGAAATTGGAGCAAGCCAAGTCCGAGGAGACAGAGGTCGCTATTGAATGCAGGTCACGGGGAGGTAAAAGTGTAAAGTAGTGTTCATCTTGTTTAAAGAAACACAGTGACATTCAGCAGCCACAGGGTCATGGGTCATTGTAACTTTTCTTTAACAGTGTGTGTGTGAAAGACGAAGCTGGCGTGTTAAGCTAGGAATTTTAATGTTACCAATAAAAGTCCTAGTTCAACATGCCAGCTCTTATCTGACCAGGTAAGAAATCTTTTGGTAGTATTGTAGGACTGTCAGTCAGTGTTGCTGCCCACAAACGCCACCCTGGCTCTGCACACCACCCCCCAAGGGATGGGTTCAATGCAGAGGAAGTATCTCATGTATATAACTGTGTGTATGTGACTAATAAAGATAACTTAAAGTAGTAGCAATAGTTTTTATAAATGTTTCTTTTTCTGTTCTATTTTGTTAATTAGATTACAGTATTTTGTTCATTTTACTCATTTTTTTGCTTAGTTCATTCTCGTTTATTTTCTGGATCATATTGTTAATTTTGTGCTCTTTTTTTCATTTTTTTGTTCATTTTACCCTTTGTCATTGAGTAAGAATATAAAGTACTTTGTAAAACAATAACTCTGAGATATACATTTTGCTGAAATAAACTATTTGAGTACATGTAAGTAGGAGTAAATGTACTTGAGTACTACCCACCTCTGGATTTAGGAGCCCTTGTTGTTTAGTCTCTACTTGTATTACTAGTGGAGAGAACTCTGTTTGTTTGTTTGTTTGTACATGTATCAGTTTGGTAACATTTGTCTATCGCCAAAGTCCCTCGACCTAATCTAACCAAACTTAGCAAATGGATAGTAAGGGTAGGGGGAAGGGTTACTATAGCAACCACTTATTTGCATATTAATTAGCTCACAGCATTAATATTTGCAAGAAAAACTACTTTGACATATACTGCCAAAATTGCTGTAGCTAAAAACACCACATTTTAATAGGGTCTGTAATCATTGCATTTTGACCTACATACATTCCTACCAATGTAGTTATGTCACATACCCCTGGGTTATTGATTGTGCTGATTCCAAATAATCAATTTCAAGGTCTTCTATACAAAGTTCATTAGACACAGTACTTACATACTGCAGTATTATCAAAACTTTTCCTGTAACTGATGTTTCCTAAAATAGGGCAGGGGATTTACCATTGCACAGCTTCTTGTTTTTTTTTTTTTTTTTTTTTAATTAGATCTGTGTTTTCTTCATGTAGCATTTATGAAGAGGTCTCTGTTCCCTCAGGTAATGAACGAGTGCCCGGGGTGAGCGACAGCACCTCGACTGCACTCAGAGCACCCAGCAGCAAGGATCAGCATTTAGCAGGTACTGTAAACCTCCATGTGAGCCTTTACAAACTCCCAGAGTGCAGCTTTTCCAGCCTCAACCCTCACTCCTGCTTTGTCTCATTCTATAGATCCTGAATTCTGGGATTTCTCTTTGGATGGGATCGAGGAGTTGAACGTCCCTGCTGCCGACATGTCCTCCAGAGGGTCCAGGCTGGGCACTCCTGGGAACCACCAGATGCAGACTCGCAGTAAGACTCCACAGAGTCCGGCGAGTCGACCTCCACAGCAACCTCCGCCCTACAGCAGAGGAGAAGGCACGGCCGGGTACAGACCCCAACATCAGAACCAGTATCGGAGGAGGCCAGGTGAGACTTGATGAAATAAGCTATTGTGTGTGGTGTCAGCAGAATGTAAAACTCATCAATTTGTTCTACCACTACAGGTGAAACCTTCAGTCCATTCAGACAAGGACAGCACATGAAGAAACGCAGACTGGACACATAGCCTTTAATGATTTGATTTGCTATCATGTTTTACATTTATTCTAATATTTATTTCACTTTGTACTTGAAATTAATAAAGCAATAGACTGCTGCTGTTATGTCATTATATTCTCTAAAAGTTGCCTGGTTTCCTATAAAATAAACATTTTAAGTTATTATGTTTTGACTCATTTTAAAGATATAGTTATGAATGTAGACTGGTTTGAATTTAAAAAAATTAAATCCTGCCTTTTGGACGCACCCTCTCTTTTAGTGTTTTTTCTTTATTTTCATTCTTTTCAACATTGTACACCAATGTATGGCAAACATGGTAAACAAAAACCCAGAACATGCTTCATATTTTAAATTGTACAAAGTAGACATTTTGCTTTGATGACATTCTCTTCTTAGTCACCTTCAACAGTTTTCAAATCACAGGTATATTAATTTGTGCCATTTCTTGCCTTCTTAATGTGTTTTAGACCATCACATGTCATGTACAGAGGAAGCATAGGTACAGAGTCAACAACCCTATTCATGCTATTACACCTACAATACAAATTCATATTATGGTAAGAAACTGTTAAGAAAAGAGAAGCCATCACTACTTTCAGAAATGAAGGTCAGTCAGACCAGAAAAGTGTAGTTGCCATAACTATGAAACACTGTGATGGATGAGGATGAAACTGAGGACCAGGAGACAAAGACAGAGCTGCCGCTGCTGCAGAAGAGAAGTGGATTAGAATTACCAGCCTCAGAAACCTGGGACAGTTGTCATGAGAGTCTTAAGAGAATTTAATCAGTGTTCAGAAGTCCTCGAAATGTTTTTTGTTTTCTAAATAACTCCATACATGTGCTTCACAATGTGGATGTCTTCAGTATTAATGTACAATGTTGAACATAAAAAATAAAGAACCACAGGAGAAGGCATGTCCAAACATTTGACCAATGGTGTACATGTAGGACTTTAATAATTGATTAGTAGTCAACTGTTAAATTAACCCCAGCCAGTATAATCATTGATTAATGCACTTGAAAAATTTTTAGGGTAAAAACCACACTTCAAATTTTTTTTGACAGAATACCTTTATTGTGACATTTAAGGTATCATTGTTGAGAATACAAATAGAAAAACCAATACATGCAGACTTAAGCCTCTAATTGCACTATTATTCAAGTATCTGAAAGGGCAGTGAATTCATTAATGTAAAAATATACAGACTCTGTATTAATATATTCCAGTCAGTAAGTTGTGGTAGTTTTCATATTTATTCTAAAATGTTGAGTGTAAAATCTCAGTGACATATTCTAATTATTGAAAGTTAACATTTTCCTTATTACTTTAAATTGTGTTTTTCTCCTGATAGAATACATTTGTTGTGAATAAAATAAGACAACTGAGGATATCATCAACTGACATTTTGTTAGATTTTATGATCAACTGATTCAGAAAAGTCACTGGATGGGGAAATTGAACATTGAGAACAATTGACATAAAAACAGCATCTACACCGAATAACTATTTTATTAGTAAACTAGTGAAAAAACAGGACACTGCAGTGGGACTTCACTCAGTGAAACATGCTGAATAAAGACAGATCAAAACACATGATTAAGTTTAAATGATATTTTTATTTGTTTTTTACATTTTGTACAATGTGAAAAACATACACAAAACAGACACTGAATCACAGGAAGGAGGGATCAGATATTGAACAGGTATTACTGAGCGTCAGTAGACTGAAAAAGTATTGGATGTTACTGAAGATTGTGTAATAGCGCATGGATCTGAAGCTTGTGTGAACTTGTGCTGTACAGCAGCCAGTTGTGAGTCAGTTGTCATTTATACAGTTAAACATCTGTGAAGTTGCATGCAGAACCCTTACACTGATAATCAGATACTTAAACTGTGCCTGTGTGGTTGGTGAATTCAACAAATTAACACTGACTCTTGGGAAGGCAAAAAATTAAAAAAAGAAAAAAAGAAGGAATTCCCCATATCAAAAACATTGAAGTCAGTAACAACCCTCATCAGCATGCAAATGTTTCCATTTCCCCTCAGTCCCTATAAAACTTTAAACATTGCATATTCTGCATTGCAGTAACTTATTTTTTCTCTAGAGAAGTTTATCTACGAGCAGGCGAAAGAGTCACAATAACGATATGGCACTGGTGAAATGTTGAAAAACAGGCCACTCCTTGCCTGAACAAGTGCTTCTATGAAATGGTTTAATGATGAACCCACAAAAACAAATGTCAGCCAGTAAGTGTGTGTGTGTGTGCGCGCTAAATATAAATACACAGCTGATCACACAACTAACAAATATAACTGTAGAGAAATAAAAAGCGTTTCCACATTACAATGTGCTCTTTGTTCGGCAGTCCTGTGTGCTGTCTGCTTCAGGACGCTACATGCTCTGAATCTGAGACACCTGTTCAGGTTATGTTGCGTACAGGTTTTGTACAGTGGTTTTCTGCAGTATAGTCACAGCTACAGGACTAAATGGATTTGGAACTTGTCATTAATGAGGATGCAAGGCACTACAGTGTTCCTCATGTTTACAGCTCAGAGTGCATGTCGAGTGGTCACCACAAGCATACTCCAGTGAATGAGCATTATGTGAAAAGCGTTTACCTCACATTAACATACTGTATATACAACAAAATAGAAAATGGGGCAGGGAAGTCATAGATAGAAGCTTAACAAATCATAGGATCACTCCTGCGTTGCGAGTAGGATAGCGATACCAACGACCCTGCAATTGCACTTTTTAATATTCCTTTAAACTACATGTTGTTTAACAACCTTTAATAATAATTACAGTGAAACAACATCAAAATCTGATGGCTGAATACAGGTCCATAAAGAACATTTGTTTGTTTTCTTAAATATACGCATACAAAAACAGACCACAGAGAGAACCCCAGACAACTTGTGATTTGAAAGGTGACAGCTAAATCTTACATGTGGAAATACTATAACATATGACTTCGTTAATACCTGTAAACAACTGGATAAGTGCACAGGCTGTGTCTTTAAGTGTCTAAAAAGCACAACCTTGTACAAACACCACCCTAATAAATGAAAACTACTATATTTTGTATGGTGAGAGACCCTGAATCTCATCTCACAGAGGAGGAGGACTGAGCGCTTTAGTCTGTCCAATCTGCAATTCTTAAGATTTCATTCGTCTTAACAAAATATGAAAAAACACCCTGCAAAACAACCTAACCAGATTATGATCTACAGCAGCATCACCTCTTCACTTTCAACTCCAAAATGGTGGTCAACACCAGGACAATGCTTACTCCACTGGCTTACATATCAAATCTGAAAGATAACTCAGTATGATAATAAATCTGTATGATACACAACTCAAATTACATGACATAGACACTCACAGGGACATTAAATAGGCTAAATATGGAGTCATAACCCAGTGAAGGATACCTATATGTACAATGTTAATGTTTAAATGTGTTTGGGAAATTAAGGCCACAAGTTATAAGGGACAGACTGTTTTCTCTTTGCCATTATTGCATTTATCTTCAATAATTAGCCATGCTCAGACCCTGGTCATTCAACACTCCTGTCTAACATACCAAGTCTTTCTTCTAACACACTGTTCAACTCCAGACACACAACTATGCCATCTGGGACAAATCTCTTCCCATCTCCTACTTTCTGTTCACTCACATTCTCCCTTTACCCTCTGAAAATAACCCTACATCCCAAATCGCTCCACTGGATCAATGTTTGGTTAGATGTGATATGAATTTATGTGTATTTTAATACAAAGACAATCAGTCCAATTGTTTTCAGTCACAGCTAGGTTTAAAGTCAGCATGTGAGCAAGAATCCCCCCCGTCTTCTCTAAGGAATGACGACATGACATTTGCTCTTAAAACACATCTTTGGCTGCTGTCAGTTCTGCCTTTTAGTCGATACATCACCAGACACAACTGACCGACTCATCACAGTTCCACTTCACAGCTAATGGCAGGATAAATGCAAGACTTTTCTGCTGTGGATGCATATTGCACTCTCCCTCCAATTGCCAGACATTTTCTGCCTAAGGCCTGAACCACATAGCTCAAACCCATTATAGAAAGTAGAAAGAAGAAAAAAAAAAAAAAAAGCATAACACCTAGCCAGTTAAACAACAAGCTGCAAAGAGAGCTAGTGGTTCTCTTCCGGGGATGAAGTGCTCCCTTTTCCTGTGTGGTCCTCAGTCTCAGTCAGGACCAGGGCTCGAACCGGGCTATGTGGGCCTTAGATTGGACCCCCCTGGGCTGGCGGATTTTTGTGGAACTGTTGCGGTTGCCATGTGATAACCTTGATGCAGTGACACTGTGGCTGTTGTGGGTGGCTGGTACTGCGTTAGTGGCTGTGTGGGGTTCAACATGCTGACTTGGCATGTGCCTGTGGGTCCTGCCCACTGAGGAGCACTGTACGGGGCTGAGGCGTAACCAAACCCTTGAGCAACTGGGCCCAAGGAGCCTTTACGGGGTCCCAGAGGGACAGAGGGATTAGCTGGGTTGGGAAGTTGGGAAGTGGAACATGTGGGATTGGATGATGTGGGAAGTGTAGGGCAGAGGTAGCCTGGAGCTGAGAATTTGCGACCCATGTGAGCTGGCGGAATAATCTGTAACGGGAGAAAAACAGCATTTTACTGTTAAAATTGATCTTTGACAATAAGTGGTTAAAAACACTCAAGTATCATAAAAGTAAGGGGATTCCAATATATTGGCCACTGATCACCATCAGCAGGTATTACTTTTGTCATCTGTTAATTTTTTTTAACATTCAATATGTCATGTTTTTACAAATAGTTCAATCAATCAAGCTAAAGGATACATTTTTTCAAAAAAATCCTGATTGGAGCCCCCTTACATGGAATAATCAGGACATTGTACACAGTACTGTATGCCTACATCATGTGCCACTGCTTGTGCTCCAGTTTTGGGGCCTCTTTTGCACTGGGAGAGGTTGATGGCGTCTCTGGCCCAGTTATCCACCAGTTGGTGCAGGTCATCTGTGAAGGTGCCCTTGCCCTTCTGGGCGTGAGAGGCAGAGGGAGTGGCACCAGCCGCCAAGGTCAGAGATGCAGAGTGGTTCTGGCAGTGGCTCGAACCGTTAGTGGAGCTTGTCCCACTTGTTCCTATGAACAGGAAGGAGCGATGTGAATGAGGAAGTAAACTCAGCTCAACAGTGTACTGAGAGAAGATAGAGGTTTCACACACCTGTGGAGCAAGTGCTGAGGACGGGCATGGACGGTGAGGACCTGAGCTGTGGCAGCGATGTGTTAACTGCTTGTGAAGCATCTGATGCCTCTGTTGCTGAAGGGGAACTTGGCTTTGGGACAGAATCTGAGCTTGGCGCTGGAGATCCTGGAATACAAGCACAGCACATAGTTGGTTTTAACATTCCAAGTATAACTAGGGTTTCCACATATTTTCTATTTCAAATACATTTTCAGACTCTAAGAAAATTTTGCGCAGAGCATTACAGTGAGTTCAGATGGAGACATTTATCTGTGAAACTGAAAAAAGTTAAGTCTTGAAGTTTGGTGTTCCTACCGGGGTGGGAGGGGCTGGGCTGTCCACTACTACGAGTCGATTTATGGCCCTTGCTCTTGACTCTCCGTCGACCTCCAGGCATCGCCACAGCAGGGGAGTAGACAGAAGGTGGAGCAGGCTTTCCCATCCGTGTGAACAGGGCCTCTATTTCCTCTTTTTGACGAGTTTGCAATGCCTGAATCTCCAACATATGTCTGGGGACAGGGGAACATAAAATGCTGTGAAAATGCTTCAAATGAACTGATAAAACAAAGTAGCAAGTAATCTTGTTTATTATGCAGCATACTTTTCTCTTAGACGGCTGATTTCCTTCTGTAAAGCTTCATCCTCAGTTCCTGAGTCATCGTCATTGTCACTGCTGTAACGTGTATGTGCCTTGTGAGGGTCAGCGGTTGACGAGGATGGCCCATTCTGCATACTGGACCCATGTGACGGACTGGAACCTGCTGTTTGAGCTGGGGTCACTGTGGAATATTACATTCTATCATCAGTGCACTGCATTAATCAAGATTTACATCAAGACCCTGCATAAGTAACATCAGCCTTCTGTGGACAGGATGAACAAATGTTCAGTATATGTAAAGATCTATTTTGTCATTTAAATTATAGTTAAATTTTGAGCATCAAAAACTGGTTAGTGATGTGGAAATTACAGCAAGCTATATAATTTCTGTTAGTTTAATCCACCTGTTTTTATACATGTGACATCTCTAGTCATACTAAACCCAAATTATGTGGAATGTACAGAAACAAATTCCTTCAGACCTCTGGTTATTGTTGCTGTTGACAACATGACACGAGAAATTTGTCTGCTGATTTGTGAGAAGTGGCTACAGTTTTTAGATGTTATTTGTGCATGTATCCAATTCCATCCTCAGACCAAATATCAAAAAAGCCCTGGACTTCATTGTCAATCCCTTGTCACATGTCAATAATAAAACAGATATATCTACAACCATATTTACAAATAAAACGCACTATAAGCCAAACTCTAAAGTTCTTGAACTATTAGAAAGTACCATGATCCAAACAGGTCAATTTCTGGGAGTAAATTCCCTAGATGTAAATTCAGACAAGAATTACAAGTTACTCTGAAGGTTTTCATCAGTTCCTGTGGTTTAAACATGGCTTACGTGTGGGTAAGGACGTTTCTGTTAATGTGCAGTGGATTCTGTCCCAGATACAAACCTGTGACTGAAAACCGTCCCACTTTAGAGCCAGAGCTGAGTTCAGCTGTTGTGTTGGTGTTTGTGGACACTTGGAAGCGCCCTATAGTTGTGGTGTGTTGACTGGCAGGGCCAGCAGAGACAGATGATGCTCCATTTATAGAGTCAGTTGCACAGACTACTTTGGAAAGTGAGGATGACCGGTGAAGGGTGTTCTCTGGACTTGAGGGGGAGGAAGAGGAGGACGAAGATGAAGAAGAGGTAGAGGACGGTGTGAGGGAGGAAGAGGACACAATGCTGGAGGGATCTGGAATGCTGCTGGATGCACTGTCAGTAGCAACAGAGACCTGAGAAAAGGTGACGGAAGGAATTTTAAAAACAAATCCTTTCATTTTTATGGATAGGATTTAGGATGATATTTTACGTAGCATTTAGCTCATTTCAAATTTATTAATTAAAGCTATGTTTAAATACTTACTTGGAAACGTCCCAAAGTGAAACCTGTGCCTTGAGGTTGCACTTGGTTTCCTCCTTGTACAGTCTCTGGGCTTAGAGCCCTCCTTAATTGGGCTTCCAAATTATTGAGTGGCTGCTGTGACTATGGGGTCGTAAGAAGAGGATGTAAGGAACAACTGAAGTTGTACACAAGTACACTAACTACACTACCGTATTTTCCGGGTTATACGTCGCTCCTGACTTTTAGTCGCACGAGCGAAAAAATGCATAATTAAAAAGAAAAAAAACATGTATAAGTTGCACTGGAGAACAGGTCACATTTTTTGGGGAAATTTGCTTTACAAAATCCGACACCAAGAACAGACATTTCATCTTGCAAGGCAAGTTATAGTAATAAGAGAATAGATAACAACAGGCTAAATAGGTGTCTTGTATATTAACGTAATAAAACATATATAACGTATGTTAACGTAATATGACAGTGGAGGCCCCGCTGTCATGGTCTGGATTCATACTGAAAATCAATATCAAATGAGCTTTTGCCCTTCTTTTCCGCGGGAGGTTTCTGTCCTCCCTGAGCTGGCCTTAGGACACTCCTGTGTTACCGTTTGACATGTGTACTGCCCCAGTCAAACTCCACACCTGCCACTCTCCCCAGAGTGGGTCGTGGGCGGCCAGGTGCTTGACACCAGAAGCGAGAGCCCGCTTAGGGCTCACCTCCCGCCTCACCGGGAAAGTGATGTGCAAAAGTATCGGCGCCGACAAGTTCTGTGTTAAAGCCCCCAGGGATGATGGCAGGCATGGTTGTTACCGGTAATATTTACATTTTAAATTGTCAGTGATACAGGTGCGGCAGATGCTGGTACACAAGCCTAGAGTGCCCTCTGACAGCTGTCAGTGTGACAAACAACGAACACTTGAAATATTTTAATATATTAGTTGCTCCTGTTTATATGTCGCCCCCCTAGCCAGGCTATGAAAAAACCGCAACGGAAAGTCCGGAAAATATGGTATTAGTAAAATCCAATAGAAACAAACTTTAGGGGTACAGAAGACCTCACCTGATTTGGTCCAGGAATTGGCGGTACAGGGTCAGAAAAAGGTGTAGTAGCTTGTTCAAAACCAGTAGGTAAAGTCTACAACGGAAACAGTAAAGCAAATTTAAACAAAATTCAAGGATACAATAGGAGAATAATTGATTCATTTTATTCCCAGGATTCTCCCCTTACCTGTGCCCTGGGCTTAGTTGGAGGTGTCTGGGCATGCCCTGCAGGGGTAACTCCCTGTCCTGGTGTGCTTATGGGACCCAGGACACCCTGTACCCCAGAAGTGAGGGGGAGATTAGACGGGGGCACCAGGGCTAGTCCAGGTGGAGGGGAGGAAGTCCCAGTTGGAGGTGATGAGGTCCCAGTGTTCTGACTGGGATCCACGGATGCTGAGGAGCTGGTAGAGGTTTGGTCTTTAAACAAAGACCGGAGCTTTTTGTCAAGGGCTTGGATGTCATCTCTGCCAGCAGCCTTGGTCTGGACCTCAGCTCCTTCACTCTCTGCAGCCTGTGATGGGACATGGCTCTGACTGGAGACTGAAGTTGGAGGTGGTGGTTGAGCAGAAATGGGTACTGGCTGACTCTGAGAGTTTGTGTGTTGTGGTGCATGAACAGATGAATTCAAAGGTTGCGATGATGAGACAGTGGTGTTAAAAGGCTGCTGCTCTGGAACTGGTACAATACCAGTAATACTAGGCAGAACACCAGCAACAGAAGAGACAGAACTACTGTTTAATTGAGGGGCAGCTCCAGGAGGAGTGGACATTTGCACCACTGGAGGAGAAATGGAGGATGATGGAGGGATGGCCGCACAAGGGCCTGGTTCATGGGAAGACTGGGCTGGTGGACTAGGAGCAATCGTGGTAGGAGCTTGAGATGTTACAGGTGGAGGGGAAACCCTCCCAGTGGACGAAGGTGGTGATGATGTTGCAGTGGATGTGAGAGACCCGGCTGGATATGCAGAGCTAGTGGCAGACGATACAGCTTCTGATGAAACAAGGATGTTATTTGAGTTTGGAGCAAATGCAGCCTCAGGAGATGGAACAACAGGGCCTGGTTCTTTCTCACTGGGAGGGGGATCAATGGTGTTGCTTCTCTCTACACGAGCCTCCCTGATTTTACTGAAGGCCTGCTGTAACGTCGCAGATGGTGCAGACAGAGACAGTCCCAATGGGGCAGCTGTAAAAAAACAAAACAAAATTAATAGATAAAAATTACTATTTCAAAAATGCACGAGCCCTCTGAGAATAAATATGTTAGAATGTATATTAATTCCTAGTAAATTTTTTCATGCATATTTTAAAATACAGCATAGTTAAAATAACTTTAACATACTTACTCTATTAAATAAAGAATACAAGCAACATTTTTGGCAAACATTTGTACCTCCTGTGCCATGTTCATCTCCAAAAGAAGTATTAGAAGATGGAGTGCCAAAGAACTGCTCCTTTAGACGGGACTCCGGCACCGGGCTGACAATGAATCTTCGTCCTGCTGAATGTACCACCTGAGCTGTAGTGCTGGGAGAAATACCTGAGAAAAACAAGTCATATGATGTTAGTATGAGCCAACTATGAAGTGCTGTGTATTTGGCTCAAAAGTGTTGTGTTACCTGGAACCATGGGAACAGTCAGCTCTGGTTGCTGTGGAAGCTCACTCATCTGCGGAACATGACATTTACTTTGTAAACCTTTTGGATTCCATAAAGAGTGAAAAAATTGATAGTGTTCATATTTAATTTAGCTGTTGTGTGTGATACCTGAGGAAAGGCTTCCTTCATGCCATCTCCTTTCTCATCTGCCATTTCAATGATTTCACGGATCTGGTCGATGAAGGATTCCCGCTCACTCTCCAAAATGAACTCACTCTCGACCTAAAACGAAGAAGTGAATACACAAAATTGGACAATACAGAAATATAACAAACACATGCTTTGCAACAAACAAAATCAAACTATTACTACCATGATCTGTGCAATTTCCTCTGGATTATCACCATCAAGGTCAAATCTGAACGTGACCATCTTTCTGTTATGCGTTTCCAGCTGGCACTCTGCTACTCGATCTCCCACATTAGAGATCTACAAAAGACAATGGAGTATATCACTATTAAGTAGCAAAAACATGACCAAGAACACAAACATCATAATCATCAGTTCACATCCATACACTAAGAACATTCAGCTTGGCCTTTGTAGTCTTCTCATTGCGGGAACGGCTGCGCACAGATCGTCTCTGGTGACGTTTCAGCGAGCGCCCCTCATGGCGGCCTCCTGATGTAGAATTTCCTTCATTCCCATCACTAAGACCTGAAGCTGCATCTGACAAGCAGCTGAAAGAGACATAAGAGAGGTTTTACACAAGATGACATAACCTGGAGCATTTCTAATACCTCCTTCACCCTGCACAAAAAGAACACCAGCATCTGGCTTAATCTACAGTGTAAAATGGTACGATTACCACAACCTAACATTTTATTTCTGGGTCAAATGTCTCTGTAGTAGTTTTGCCAGTAATAGAAACATGACATTATCTGGGTGTAAGCCTCATCACATGGCACTATTACATTTCTGTATCCAGCCAGGAACAATAGTTTTAACAGTCAGGAACAATGTGTAACAATGACCTTATTCTTTATCTATCTATTTCTTGTTTTCTGATGTGTGCTTAAGTTGAATGTAAAAACTGAAATACAAAACAGAAAGGGAAATGTGAGTACTTGGTAATATGAAGGGGTCAATCTCAAAATCAGCAAAAAAATCAACTTGCTGATCACTGTGGGTGTTCACTTCCCCAGTTTATTATGTGGCAGGCAAAGGCATAAGTATATGTATTAATTTTGTTGCAACAATGCAAAGATAGTTCTCACTTCTCCATAGACTGCTGTCCGAGTGCAGAAGACACTGCCTGGTGCTCCACTGGTGCTGACTGAGGAACACTCACAGATGGCTGAAACACAGAGATGTGCATAAATAAACAGGCATAAATATAGCATTCTTTCTGTTTATTCAAAACTATAGAGATGTACGCCACAGCTTACTAATGATCAACTACGTGGCTTTAGTAGTTCTACAAAAGGTAAATATTAAAATGAGAACATCCACTAGATGGAGCTGTTTAGCATGCTGCAGCTTTATAGCACTATGTACTACACTGCCTGGCCAAAAGAAAAAAAAAAAAAGTCGCCACCTGGATTTACCTAAGCAAATACAATAAGACCATTTCCACATGCACAATGTGAAGGGATCTTAAGGGATTGGGGCTGAACAGTTGTGTAGCCTCAAGAAAACCATTAATCAGTGAGGCTAACCAGAAAAAAGGCTTCAATTTGCTAGTGAGCAAATTTGCTAGGGACTCTGGAGCAATGGAAGAAGGTCATGTGGTCTGATGAGTCCAGATTTACCCTGTTCCAGAGTGATCAGGGTAAGAAGACAGGCAGATGAAGTGATGCACCCATCATGCCTAGTGCCTACTGTACAAGCCTGTGGGGGCAG
>JAQQAE010005283.1:0-14731 GCA_029823295.1 Pseudamia nigra | reverse complement strand
TAACTTTACAATGAACAAAAATGCTCAAAATAAACAAAATTAACAAGAAAAATTGATTCAATAAACACAAATGAACACAAATGAACAAACATAATAAATAAGATGGGATGAATAATTAAGAAAACTGACAAAAATAAACCAAAAAAAAAAAATCAACCAAATGAACAGAAATGAACAAAAGACAGGCAAAAATTAGCAGGATAAACAACGTGAGCAAAATAATCAAGATGAACAAAATATCCATAAAATGGACAAAAATAAAGAAAATAATCACAAAAATAATCAGACGATGAACAAAAATATCCAAATAAACAGACTGAAAAAAAAAATCAAGAAAATGAGCAAAACACTCATCACGTCCTTTATTTTAACACTGCCACGTTTTTTTTTCTTTCAGCCATGCTGTGTGGTGTTTTTTTTTCCCTCTCTTTAACAGCGTCTGTTTCGTGCCTCCTGTCGGTTCAAAGGTCACCGTTTCCAAATCAGTACAGTTTGAATTCACGATGCCTGCAGTGGAAAAAATTAAATATAAAAATAAAATAAAATACTGGAACCGGTCGGAGTCAGGACCGCTGCCTCCTCCGAGCAGCTGTTTGGAGGTTTTGGCAAATTAAAAGTAAATTCAAGTTTTGTTGTTTAGTTTGTTGGATTATTTTTTTTATTTTATAATGCTGCACAATTAATAAAGTCACTATAAAAACTGCAATATTAAAAAAAAAAAATCACAGAAGTTTAAATTTAAAGTGTCAGATTCAGGGCAATCTAATTGTTTATTTCATTTACCGTTTTCTAAAATCGTTCGTTCTATTGAAGTTTGTGGGGGTGTATAGATGCACACTGTAAATAGTGTTCTATGTATATACAGTAGATATTTATATTATGTAGCATTCTTTATACATCAGCTGTGAATAATCTTGTTAAAAGTTGGGATGTGAATAAAGTGTGAACTATAAACAGAATGTAATGATTTGCAAATCTCATAAACTCTTGTAGAACATAAACATATCAGATGCTGAAAATGAGGCATTTTACCATATCACGGAGAATATTCGCTCATTTTGAATTTGATGGCAGCGACGCCTCAAAAACGTCTAGAAAAAGCTGAAACAGCGGCAACAAAAGTAATTGGCACAAATCAAACACCAACTGGAGGAGCATGTGACATAAAAGGAGGATTTTAGAGACACAGAGCATCTCAGATGCAAAGATGGAAAGAATTCACCAACCTGTTAAACTATGTCTAAAACATTTCAGAAAAATGTCCTTCAATGTAAAATTGCAAAGACTTTGAAGATCCTCCCCCCATCTGCAGCGTATAATATATATATATATATATAAAAAAAAATCAAAGGCTAAAGTTCAAAACTGGATGCTCATGATCTTCGAGTCCTCAGGCGGCACTGCATCAAAAACACACCATTTCCATCCTTTTGTCGCCCGTACCACCTTTTTGAGATGTGTTGCTGCCATCAAATTCAAAATGAGCCAATATTTTCCATGAGATTGCATCATGGTTTCAGTTCCAACATGTGATACGTTATGTTCTATTGAGAATAAAATATGGGTTTACTAGAGTTGCAAATCCTTGCATTTTGTCTCATTTCCATATTATTCACATCCCTACTTTTTTGGAATTAGGGTTGTACCTCCTACATGCTTTCAAACATGTTAAAACATTGGTGAATATATGTCTTTTTTTTTTTAACTACTGTGCCTTACATGTTCGAAGTAAAGGTTTTTGAATCGAACTAAAATTCTATCGAATTATCATTTTAGCAGTTTTAAGACTTCATTTAAAGTCAATACACATTTGTCTGTTACTTAGGGGTCAGTGGCAAAAAAGAGAAAATTACGCTTAATTCTTGTTTGATGAAGAAAAGGCACAAGTCACTGAGGTAAAGTTCAAATTTTACTCTTGATGTACATAATATCCAGCTTAAGCCAGGTACTGCATACATTAAAATCATCACCAAAGTCATTTTATTCATTATAAAGCTTCACCATTCTTTTTAAATCCATCCCATCTACTAAACCAGAGGCAAGAAGATCAAATAATAAACATTTGATTTATTTAAATTAAAAAAAAAAAATTACAGTCCTCCAGAATGCAACCTTGGTATAAAGCCAAAGATCAATTTAAGGTAAGCAACCAAAGTAATGAGTTTTCATGAAAAATACAGTGAGGCTCAACAGGGAACTTGCTCAAAGAATTTTAGACCTTGGGTGCATTTAATGAAGATGGTGATAGAAATTTGGCACATTTTAGGAAGACTACAGGCCTCCAAAAATCCTCATAATGCTCAACTTGTACAAGGCAACTGTGACAAAAGTGCAAACTACAACTTTACTAGCCTTGGCTTGAAAACTCATTATTAAATAGCTTTTCAGAATTACATTACTTAGGTTGTTTATCTCATCGAGCCTGTTCTGTGTACACTTATTAAGGCTGCCAATCATTCTGGAGGGCAGTGCAGATGACGCAAATGCAAGCTTATACACAGTAATCATATACACTGTAATCTTATAATTAATACAACTATTACATGTAAAGTGCTAGGCAGAAGGACCGTGTTAAATCATTCAGTATTAATCTAGACAAATTCAGTCCGAGTTAATGGACACAAAAATCAGTTAACCTCCATGAAATACTAGCTCGGCTATGTGTAATTAGATGCAATTTGACACCGGATACAAGCGCAAAGTCCCACATCGACCTCAGTTTTGTCATCACTTAGAAGATTTTGGTGAACGTCTCGGACCAAAGGGAAACCGTCTTCAACCAAGTTCCTTTATCATCACTGTGTCATACAGCCAGACTGTCTCTGTGACTCCGTTTCAATCCATTTCTTCTCCACTTCCACCTGAAAAAAAAAACAAAAACAAAATTAGATTCGTTTGTGTTTATGCTGGGGGAAAAAAAAAAAAAAAAAAAGAGATGTTACATCATGTCTGCCACTAGGGGGCTCTCTACCAAAACAACAATACAAAAGCAGTAGATGACATGAAATAGCACTGGATCATGGGAGTTGAGAATCTATGTGACACAGGAACAAATCAAACTCGTCATGAAAGCTTTGGTCGTGTTATATTTACGTGCACATATTCATACAAATTCATGTCACTGTAACGCTATAGCTCCAAGTAACATACATTAATGTTACTAAGGTGGATATAAAGACACTGACATGTAATGAAATAAACACTCCAAATGCACTGCCAGTCAAAAGTTTGGACACCTTCCCTTTCAGCGTTTCTCATTTATTTGTATTATTTTCAACATTGAGGAAATCCATGGAGGACCGTCCCTGATTTATGAGGCTGGTAACTCGAATAAAACGTCCCTGTAGCGGAGGTGGCTCTCGTCTTCCTTCCTGGGACGGTCCTCGTCAGAACCAGTTTGATCATGGTGTTTTTATGGGTCTGATGACTGCACTTGGGGACACATTCAAAGTTCTGGAGAATTATCGTAATGACCGACCTTCATTTCTTCAAGTCTCTTTACTTAATCATTTCTGGTCATGATATGGATTTGTACAGGAGTTATAGTAGCACTAATAAGGCTACTGACTCTGTACCAACCCTTCCTCTGCACAAGACGTCTGAAGGTTTAAAACATTAATCTCTTAAGACCTAGTGTGTCTTTATAAGCCTTTTTTTATAGGATTCTGATATGTGATGTTTGTGTTTGATGTGTGTAAATATGACTGATATGTGTTTGTACCAGAGTTTCTCCTGTTTACTTTGATGTGCAATATGACTATATGTATGTTATGTGATAAGTGCAGTGGTTTATATTTTTGTTGTGGAGCAGGTCCCCAGCTGCCCACAGTCCCCAAATCTGGGAACTAATATACAAATGCTAAAAATAAAGAAAAACATGCTGAAGGAAATGGTGTGTCCAAATTTCTGACTGGTAGATTCAGTTTCTTTATTACTGTACCCTTAGGTAAATTCGGTTTGCAGTGAAGTGAGTCATCCAACATTTTTAAACACACACACACACACACACACACACACACACACACACACACACACACACACACACACACACAATGAACACGAGACGAGAACATGCTACATGAAGTGCACAGCGCTCCGGCTAAAAAAAAAAAAAACAAAGAGCTCCGTATAAAAACAAGATGCAAGATTAAAAAGGAAAAGGCAATAAAAATAAGTGTCATAAATAAAATTAATGTATATTGTTTCAAGCATTGGTAAAAGACAGGAGGACATGTAAAATCAAGTTAAAACATAAACGTGTGCCATACGTAAAAACAAGATAAAAGGAAACGGGACAAAACATGAATAAATATTAATAAATACTAATTTTCTGCAGAGCTTCTCTCACTTGCAACACTGATGGCTGCTGGGACAAAGCTGTTTTTCCTGTTTGGTTTCACAGTACAAAAACAGCTGGTAGTGTACAGTACATGGCAAAAACTATATTTTCTGAAATATCTGATATGTGATGATGAAACTACGCTGTGCGGCACAGCTTTAGATGCTTTCACACGCAGTAGATTTTTAATTGTTGAATATCTTACCTGACAATGATAGCGAGTCCAGCTGGTCACATGTTTCTGCGGCTGGATGTCATTGACGGTGCCCAGTGACTTGACCCTGGTCTGTGACACCACAGCCCCCATAATTTCACATTCCATCGTGACAAAGGGGTACCAGTCATTAGGGATCTCCTGATCGGACCCCAGCTCCAGCTTGCAGGAAAATGAATGAGGTTGGTCCACTGCTGCAGAGGAGAGAACAAAGGTCGTTTGTTGTGCGAGTGCTGCACAGCTGAGTGGAAACCGTACTGTAGCTGAGACACGAGCAAACACACGAAGTGAATCATATACTACGCTGCAGGTTGAACCTCATCAGAGTGTTACCTGTATTCTTGGCAGGTAGTCTGTCGATCCTCCAGACGACTGCTGAATATACATTCTCATACTTGACGGTGCCGACCGACACCTGCATGACTGGCTGTGAATCCGTGGCGCCGACAGAGCCCAAGCATGCGTTTCTGTTCATACGAGCCTTCAGTGACCTCTGCCGCAGTAAGGCCACCGTTTGGGTCACTTTGACCCAGTCTCCTGGTACTGGTACCCGGATCACTACATTCTCACATAGTGGGTACGCGTCACACATCCCGACGGAGGAAAGAAAGGTTGGCGACATGTTCAAGAAGGCTTGGAGCTCCACGTAGGCGCCTTGAACCGTGACTACAGCTTTGATCGAGAAGGGGATTTCTGTGCACCCTAAAATCGCAGTCTTATACCGCATCAGTTCCACCCGACAAGCATCAGGTGGTGAGAACTTAATGAGTCGGGAGCTCTGAAACTCATTCTCATTCACGCATTTGTGAAAGTGGCAGTCAGAAATCTCCATCCAGAGTTCTTCCTCAGACCCGTAGCTTGAGTCAAAGTGCAGCAGCCCAAGATCGTTAAGAGCAAGAAAACAGTTGCCTAGTCCGTTCAAAAAAGCAAGGCAGTGAATCTGGGTGAATGCTGTTCGTTCCATAACCTCACCAGACTTGTCCACTTGTACCCAAATATGATCCGTGATCTGCAACGACAGCTCCTGCTCCTCGTAATGCCGTCTCTGTTGGTGGGGTATGGATAATTTGAAGATTTCTTCTTCCATGGAGACGACCAGGTCCTCCATGTCGTCGTGTGCTGTGGAGCCAAACTTGAGGAGCTGCTCTATCTCGGCATCGTGAGTGACTTCTAGCTTTGGGTGGTAGCGTTTCTTTTCTGTGTAGGAGAAATGTTCCACCTTGACAGTGAGGACTTTTCGGGGCTCCCCGTAGCTTTCCAGTTTCAAATCTGAGAGCCTACACTGAGGGAGGAGCTGGAACTCCTTGAATGGTTTCTCAAGTCCTTTCTCATAGTACATCTGCAGCACCCCTCCTGGCAACAAGCGGAGATAGATCGGACCCCACTGCCGGGAGGACATGCGGTTCTTCTTTTCTGGAATCCTGAGCATCACAGACCACCCGTCTCTCTTCTGGCTACGAAACAGACCTCTGGGAACAAACTGAGATGAATCTTCCCTTACAACCTCACTTTTGCAACTTAACCGCCTTTCCCCATCTCTTTCTCTCTGTGCTTCTTGCTCTGTTTTTGCCTGGAGGCCTTCCAGTTTGTGGCAAACATAGGAGAAGGAGCTCTGGAGGTGGTCACGTGAAGGCTCGCTGCCATCTTTGGTCCGAATAAAGAAACGCGGTAGGCTATTATCTGATTCTGAGTCTGAGGAGGAGCTGCCCACATCTACGCTGTATCTAGACCCATCCCAAAAAGGGTTAGAGTGTCCTGAGTTTCCCTGGAAAGACGGGAAGGGGCTTGGTCCATCGGAGGTCCGATTCAGGGATTCTGGTCCCGGTGAGGAAACAGAGGTGGTGGGTGTGCTGGAGAAGCTCTGGAAAAAGTCGTTCCTGTCCCATGTGTTGGTGTGAAATGGGGATGAACTGCTGGGAACCCCACTCACTGGAGTGCAAAAGGGAGTGTTACATGGTACACAGGAACTTCCGCTAAGACTTGACTGGCTTTGAGGTGATTCCAAGGAACTGTTAAAGCTCCAGGAAGTGTCTCTGATTGGAGGAAGCACCAGTTTCAGACCATTGGGACGCGGTACAGATCCTTTGATGAGCCCTGGTGACTGCAGGGGCTTCTGAGGTGATGAGAGTGGCGTGTTGTCATCTTCAAACGTGACCCAGTTTGAGTGATTTGTAGAACACATGGCTGAAGGTGCTGTTGACCAGTTCAAACAAACAGATCCTCCTTTGTTGACTTAGTTGTTTCCAAATTCAGAGCCCTCTTCTATCCAAAAAAAAAAAAAAAAAGTCACATGTTAAGAGGCACAAATTTCAGCATTTTCCAAACTTCACAAAGTATACAAGTTGAAGACATGAACAACTCCAGAAGTAGATAAAGTGCTCTGGGAGATATAAATAAAAAATATTACCTGAAGGTCTATTCTAAGGTCTTAATCTATTCAAACTCAAAAACAGGCTGATAACAGCACACTCAACGAAGGCTGATTTGATGTGAAAATAGCAACAAGTAACTCAGTGTCAGTGGTGCAACAGAGGGGCTTCATTCACCGATGCCACAGTGTTCAAAAAATAAAATAGACCACTCTGAAATCCTTTAGTCGTCATGTTTTATTCAATCTGCACACATTTAATTCAGATTATGCCTGTCACAGAGTTGCACCAAATGATTTATTTTGGAAAACAGTGCCAAAAGGAATACATAATTGTATCTTTAAACACCAGTTTGTTCTGCAGCCTTGAATTATTAGAGCCACTTTTGACACCTGAAGGTACAGATAAAGCTCTTCGTGCTCTGTTTCTTGACTTACTGCATTACTATCTGCACTTTATGCATCTTCCATTTCTCCATTAGAAAGATCTGCTTTAACGATAAGACTATAAAAACTCACTTTAAACTTAATCTAAGTGCACAAAACTGAAAAATCCTCTTCTCATGTAAATCAATAACATGTTTTCTTAATACTGGTTGACTATTTTAATTCCTCATATGAAACTGAGCAAAACTAATTTTTGGTTGGTTTTCCTTCCTCCTCTCACTGTACAGACTGTATAATGCTGAATATATCCACTAGGTACAAATGATTTTAAAAGACAAGGTAGAAAACTAGAACCCAAGTTCCAAATCAGTTATGCGCCCTGTCAAAAGTCAATTTGCGTCATTTCTTGCCCTCTTAGTGTGCTTCACACCATCAGCTGTCTTGTGCAGAAGAAGGGTGGGTGCAGAGTGAGTCGCTCTGTTAGTGCTACTACAACTACTGTACAAATCCATATTATGGCAAGAAACCGTTCAATGAAGAGAAAAGTTCATTATTACTTCAAGAAATGAAGGGCAATCTGAAAAATCTCAACGAGTCTGAATGTGGTCCACAGTGCAGGGCAGACGCCAACACTGATCAAACTGTTCCTCAGGAGGACCGTCCCAGGAAAAGAAGACCAAGAGCTACCTCTGCTGCAGAGACGTTGATTAGAATCACCAGCCACACAAACCGGCAGCCAAACCTCAGGGTGGTGGATGACGACTGCGCTCGGGGACACAGTTCTTGACATTTTTCAGTTTGACTGACCTTCGGTTGTTAAAGTAATGACGCGTAGTGAAGTCTGTTCTCTTTAACATTTCTTGCCATGATATGGATTTGTACAGTAGTTGAAGTAGCACTAATAGACTCTGTTCCGCCCGTTCCTCTGTAAAAGACAAGTGTTGATCTAAAGCACATTTAAAAGGCAAAAAACAAATTAACTCGCCGGTGATTTGAAAACCATTCCAGGTGACTACCTCACGAATATGGAAGAAGGCAAAGCTGTCATCAGAGCTGAGTGTGGCTCTTTACACAATCTAAAACACAAAACATTTATATTTACCACATAATTCCATACATCTTCTCTCACAGCTTGAATGTCTTCAGTATTACTGCACAATGTTGAAAATAACAAAAATACAGCAAAGAGTGTGTCCAAACTTTTGTACTTTTACTTAGTTTTCTTGTAGCAGTCCTGGTACTGTCAGAGTAAATTATCTGAATACTTCTTCCACCTTGGAAATATATGTAGAGAATTAAAATCTATGTTCACAACAACTTTAAAATGTTTGGTATGGAATTAAATCAGGAAAAATATTGCTTGTTAGACAGACTGTTTTAGTATTTCTTGGGCAGTGTGTTCTATGATGCATATGAAGAAGTCAACAGAGCGGTAACAAACCAGCCTCATTACCCAGCGTAAAGTGAACTCTGAGGACCAAGTATAATGTATCACAGTACCTGAGGCTGCATACAGACAGCGGTTAAATCTGTAAAGCACTCCTGGGGCGGTGAAGGTTCAAATCTCCAAAGTTGTGAAGAGAATTTTTAGAAGCTATTTTGATAGAAAAATTAAATACTAGAGGCGTGGGAATACCGCTGAACTACAACCTGAAACTAAGTAGCTAGTGAGTGGGTAGAGATGTGGATCCAAACTTTTTCAGCTCGACACCAAAAAAGAAATATAGTGTCTCCCTGGGACCAAAACACCTCCATTTAATACAATCCTTTAAATATAAAACGGTATAGAGATGTATAGGAATAAAGGACAGGTTCAACAAAATGAACAAAAATAATGAAGAAAATGGAAAAATTAAAAAGGACATTTACAAGAGGGAGCAAAGTAGTTAACCAGGGGGCAATGATCGGGGCTGTTCAGTGAGACTGATGCGGAAGTAACTTTACGTTGTAATATCACCGCTTGGCCGCGGGGGAAATCGATCGTCCGGCTCCAAGAAGCCGTTTTTCCCATAGATACATGTGATTCTATCTGAAAATACTAAGGGAATACATTTTTTTCATGGGTCATCATGGTCTCAAACGTTTTATTTGGATCTATCTATCACTTTTTTCTCTGTTATTAAAATATTACAGCAAATAATCCAACAAATTAGTGCCATGCTCGGGTTTGATTGAAATGTCGCTATAGTAACAGCTCGCTAGTGAAGTCAGACCGATTCCATTTATTCAATATGTTCATAGTTATACATGAGATACCCACAGCTGCAGTCGAGTGTAAGTGTTTACACTAACAACACCGTAATATGACTGTTTAGACACTGTGTGGTGAAGTTTTAGTGCATCAGTCAGCCAGCGGCTAACATTCGCTTCCCATGAGTCCCCTAGCATGAACGCTTCATAAGCCCCACTGCCCTTTGTCCAAATGTGGCTACGTCCTGTTTTTGGCTCCAAGATGCCGTCCAGGAAGTGACGACCTGATTGGCCTCAAAACGGCCCTTCACAAACTAATGGGTGACGTCACGGTCACTTTGTCCAGTTATATAAACAGTACAGTCTATATTAACAACATATTAAAAAATTAAGAACATAAGAAAGGAAAAAACTAGAATGCACTCAGAGATGCAGACCCACACCTCCTGCAACACTCATGACATAAATGTTCATTTATAGATCTGACTTGTGCAAACATTGTAAAGAAAATATCAGCAATGACTACGGTAATAGTGTCAAATGTTAAGGTCAGTAACTATGACTAATGTACTGTATTTATTTACATTCGACAGGAGAAAATATAGTTTAATAGAACAAAAAGACAAATTATGATCAATGAATTCAGTTTATGATTACATACATGCAGTATCCGCCCATTTTCTTTACCAAAACTACACCTACTTGTAAAATCGTGTCATATTATGGATACTTAAGATCTCAATATTGAAATCAGTGGCTTTGTTTTGAAAATGAAAAGCCGAAAGACATTCTTCCACCATTTTAGTTTCACTTTCAGTTTTTCGTGACAAGTTTCCATTGGACATGGCACAAACTACATGTTTGGAATTTAAGAATAAATGCAGTTCTTATACCAAGTTCAATGCCTGTTCCCCCATTCGCATTAAATTATAAGCCATAAAGAAAATTTCAAACTTGGTGAATTAGAGACCTATTTTTGACCGCTACCGATCATTGAGGTCAGATGAAAGGTCAAGGCCACTTGACCTTCAGGGCATGTCCTAGACCATATTCTAACTTGTGTTAAAATGTCTTGTTCCTAGCTCCAATAATACAGTCACTATAGATGAAAATGTATTTTAATCTTTCTTGACCTAGTGACAAAGACCTCTGACTTTTGACCCCAATAACATAGCCAGGGGTGGGGCACCCAGAGCCACACCACCTACCAAGTTTGGTGACCCTAGCTCCATATGTTCTTGAGTCAGAGCACGGACAAACAGACGGACAAACGCAGGTGACAGTACTTAATCAAAAAAAATTGAGAAAAAAAAGAATAGAATAAAAAAGATCAATAAAATGAAAAAATATAGCTAAAATAATCCAAACATGGACAAAATGTGCAAATTAATCAACAAAATAAGAAATAAAATGAAAACAAAAAGACAAATAAAATGACAAAATAATCAATAAAAAGAACAAAATAAGTTAAAATGGACAAAAGGTACAAAGGAGAAAACAACTATAAAAAAATCCAAAAACAATAAACTAAATGGAAAAAATAATGTGGCAGTGGCGAAAGGTATAAATTAATCAACAAAATCAATGAAATGGAAAAAATGAATGGAGAAAGAAAAAAATAGCCAACTAAGAAAATAAAACAATCAAAGGAGATAGAAATGAATCCATAAAACTGATGAAATATTAAAAAAGTTAAAAGAGAGAAAAAAGTAAATCAAGAAAAGGAACAAAAGTGAGTAAAATGAATAAAATGTACAAATTAATCAAATGGACAGAAATAAACGGGACATAAAATCCCAAAGTAATCAAGAACACAAACAAAATAACCAACAGAATGAGCCACAAAACAAACCAAACAATGCAGAAAATGGACAAAATGAACAAAATAATAAAGAAAAGGTACAAAATGATCACAAAAAGGGATCAAAATGAACCAAAAACAATCAATGGACAAAAATGAAGACTGAAGACATATGAACTACCCAGAAAGGGACAAAGTTTGTTTTATTCTATTCTAAAAATGAATAAAATGATCAAAAACATGTGCAAAAGGTACAAATGAATCAACAAAATTGACAAAAAGGAACAAATGAATGAACAAAAAAAAGACAAGATTTACAAAGCATGTAGAAAATAGTTAACAAAACAGATAAAAATTAACAAATGACTGAACAAACGAGGCCAAATAAAATAATGAAGACCATAAACAAAAAGGACAAAAATTGACAAAATGATCAATGAACTGAACAACACAATAAAATTGATTTTTTTTTTTTTAAATGAAAAAAGATTTTAAAATGTGGACAAAAAAAAACCAAAATAATCAGAAACGTGGACAAAGGGCACAAATTAACCAACAAAATTAACAAAACAACAAATAAAATGAACAAAAAACAAACATCAAAACACTAAAGATAAGGAACAAAATAATCAATAAAATGGGTAAAAATTAACAAAATAGATTAAAAAAAAAATGAACATAACCAATATAAATGAAACAAAATAATCAAGAAAAAAAATGAACAAAATAATCAAAACAGATAAAAATGAACAAAATGGATTAAAAAAATTAACAAAAAAAGATCAAAAACACAAGCAAAAATGAACAAAATAATAACATGGACAAATGAATCAACAAAATAACCAATAATATGAACCAACAAAATAATCAAAAAAAAAAAAGTAATCAGGAACAGGTACAAAATGATCAAGAAAGTAGATAAAAACAACACAATAAAAGACAAAAAAAAAGAACAAACAAAATAAACATGAGTGAAAAAAATGAACCAAATGCCAACTCAATAACAGCCCCCGACTCCCTTTTGGATCCCGAGCCCGTGTTTGGGAAAAGCGCCGATGCCGTGATCTTTACAGTCGTATAGTTCATTTTCCAACGAGTCAATCACGGAGCGTCTCGATGTGTCGGCAGCAGCTCCAGGCTCGCAGGCCGCACAGAAGCCACTTTCAACGCGCCAACGCTTCATCTACCCAGAAAAATGTTGAAATAATAATAACAATAATAACTGAAAGCCTCAATTACAGCCTCCCTCCGTGATCGCAGCCGCCGCTCGCATGACGGCAAGTTCCTCAGCTATAAATAAACAGGGTAGCGGGGGGGCCCTGCCGAATTGACACATCTTCATTCACCATCAATTGAATGGGATGCTGAGTGCGGGGCCCGGCAGACTTTTCTCCCGGTTTATCCTCTCGCTCCGTCTTATGAAATCCCACAGGTTTTTTGTTTTTTTCCCCAGACAGGCACAGAGGAGGATGAGTTCTCTGCAGGGGTTAGTGACAGTCTTTCAGACTCATTTCCAGCCGACCGTCTCTTTAGCAGCCAGCGCGTGGAGAAGACGCTGCTAAATGGACAGAGGACAAAAGAATACATTCCTCGCATTCCGTGGGGACCAGCAGCTCTGCACACAGGAAATACCAGCTCCGTTTGCACAAGCTGACGGCAAATATTGTCTTAAATGGTACATTATCAGCTTTTAAATATTCTCCAGATTTACAGGTCATTAATCATGGTTTCTGATTATTATTGTGGCCAGATGAAACAAAAGAGGGGTCACTGTGTGGAGACTGAGAAAGACGCGTTACAATAATTAAGCTCTAAATAACAAAGACAGATTCCTTCAGATGTCATAAGGTCATGCATATTAAGTGGCATCATCATGTTTCTCCCACAAATACGACAGGCTTGTTCACGGTTAAACATTCCAGGTCATTTTTAATCGCAGCTTCATCACTATTTATTAGAACCAGAGCTGCAACTATTGGTTATTTTCGTTGTCAATTATTTTTCAGTTATTCAAGTTACATCAGTTAAGTCATTTTTTTCCCCCTAATCTACCCATGTCCATCCATCCATACATACATATTCTACCGCTTATCTGTGGGGTTGGGTCGCGGGGGCAGCAGCTTGAGCCATGTATAACAAAAAATTTGTCAAAGTCACCATAAAACAATGAAAAATCAAATATTGAAAAAAAAAAAAACTGAGCAAAATGGAACAAAATAATCAAAAAGACAAAACAATAGGAACAATAAAGTGACCAAAAGGAACAAAATTTTTCAAAAACTGAACAAGCATGAACAAAACAGAAAAAAGGTCATTTTTCCCTAATCTACTTACTTAAAAAAAAACAGTCATCAAATTCAATTGCAGTGGGCTGAAGCGTGGATGTATCCCGACATAGGAGCTCACGTCACAATACCACATATAACTGGACTGATTTTATGGTTTACGTGCACAGACTCCATTCATATGTGATGTATAAATCTCTTTTCCTGCAGCCTCCGCATCTTTGCAGTGTGATTAAATGGAAAATCACTGTGCAACATAATGTATAAATACAGCCAAGTCTGTATGTGACCAAAAACTAATCATATATAACCAAGTTATATCCAGTGAGGAAAATAAGTATAAGTACATCACCAATTATGTAAGTTTTCCCACTTACAAAGAATGAAAGATTTTTAAATAATTTGCATTTCATTGCATGAAATAAGAATTTGATACAATCGAAAAATAGAACTTAATATTTGGTACAGAAACCTTTGTTTACAATTATGGAGGTCAAATGTTTCCTGTAGTTCTTGACCAGGTTTGCACACACACTGCAGATTTTCTATTGGGTTCAGATCTGGAGACTGGCTTGGCCACTCCAGGACGTTGAAATGCTTCTTACGCATTTGTTGTCCTGGCTGTGTGTTTCAGGTCATTGTCATGCTGCATCCAGACACAACCCATCTTCAGTGCTCTCACTGAGGGAAGGGGGTTGGTGCGCAAAATACAGTGCAGTCATCCTGTCCCATTTGCAGTTCCACCTCCATGCTTCACAGTTGAGATGGTGTTCTTGAGATGGTACCAAGGGGCAATGACTGGGGCTGTTCAGTGAGGCCAATGAGGAAGTAATTTTACATCGTAATCCCACTGTTTGGCCGCTGGAGACATCAATCGTCGGGCTCCAAGAAACTTTTTTTCCCATAGAGATATCTTGGACTTCTATCTGAAAATACTAAGGGAATACATTTTTTTATGGGTCATCATGATCTCAAACATTTAATTTGGACCCTCTAATAAGTAACACGGTGGTCCATCTTTAACGTTTTGCTCCGTTATTAAGATATTACAGCAAATAGTCCAACAAATCAGTAGGGCTGCAACGATTAGTCGACGTAGTCGACAACGTCGATTATGAAAAATCGTCGACGTCATTTTTTCATAGTC
>JAQQAE010005282.1:0-17796 GCA_029823295.1 Pseudamia nigra | reverse complement strand
CTGTACACCAGACAGGTACAGAGGATTGCTACCTCCATTTTAAATGACTCCCCCCACCCTTTGCACTGTAACTTTCAGCTTCTTCCCTCAGGACGAAGGTTTGCTGTCCCAAAAAGCAAAACCCAGCACTACAAAAACAGTTTTGTTCCTGCTGCTGTCAAAGAGTTGAACAAGTTGTAAAAATATATTGCACATAATTTAGGTACCTATTTAACTCCATTCTCTTATCTCTTTGTCTTTATACCCTGACTGATGGAGCCTTAAGTGTTTTTTTTAATGTATTATTTTTTCATGTTTATTGTCAGCTTCATATGTGCCGGTGTTTGTGTTTATGTTGATTGTAAATGTGGCTTGTAAATGTGGATGTCACCAGACTGCAAAACAAATCTACCTACGGGCACAAATAAAGTAACCTCAATCTGACTAAACTATTTCAAGACTTTTTTGGAAATATTGGATATAATATAAAAAGGCACAAATCAAAATAATATATAACATGTATATATTTTAAAGATGAAAATGTTATACTTTATAGTTTTAATGTAGAGACCTCTTACACACTAGCAGAATATAGTATTGAATGATGGTCTTATTGTAATCTCTGGAAAGTTTTTGAAAAAACAAAACAAAAAACAAGCAAACACTAGAATAACAAATTGGACAGATCAGCATCTGAATCTACCTGATTCAAAAGCTGTTTCCTTCATACCTCTCTGATCAGGATGTGATGTCAGCAGATTGAGCAGCAGAAATGCTGACTTGGTCCTCAACTTTTCATTCTCTGACTGCATCCCACGCATTAGCACTGAAAAGCCGTCATGAGACAGGAACGCCTGGAACCCTGCATCCTGCTCACGAACCAGACCTAAAGCCAAGCCACAACAGGGCACAGTTATTATTTTATTCTAAGGTGTATTAGCTTTTGGAGAGTCTCATTTCACAAAAAATTTATATTGCATGAAAACTTGAATTGTATTTGTGTTTTAAATACTATGTGAATAAACTGAATCAGAAAAAAGAGCATCAAGCAGGATGAACATTCAGTGACACTCACATGAGACAGCGTACAGGGCCTTTACTCTGACAGTAGGGTGAGGGTCTGAGTCTGTCAACTGCAGCAGCTTTGGCAACACTCCAGTGCTAAGCAGGTGGTCCTGCACCTGTGGCATGTTTTGGGCGCAGGAAGCAATCAGGTCCGCAGCACGCCACCTTAGCCCACTTTGAACATGACACAAATACTGGGACACACACAACTCCAGTCCACCCAGAATCATGAAGTCTGTGAAGGAGAGAAAGAGGAAACCATCAGGATGTACAAACTACTGATTAGAGTCCAATCATAGCTTAGTAAACATCAGCTAATGCTAATCATCTTCTTTTAAGATACATAGATTTTGATGTATTTGTGCCTTTATTTATAATAGGGTATGTTTTCTGTTCAGTACTCTGGTGTCAAGCTAGCATAGGATTGCAAGTTTATTAAACTTATACGTATTTCTGCATGTTTTGTTTCATGGCCTTTGAAACAAACCTCTTGCATTGTCCAGGTTTGCACACAACTCTGACAGCATTTCAAAGGCAGACTCGCGTTCATCTTCATCCTCTTCATCCTCTCCCTCTCGCTCCTTTTCATTAATTTCATCTTCGCGTAGGATGGCCATGCACTGTTTAATCTGCTCCACTTCATCCAGCTGCCCTTTGCAGACACCTGCAAGAGCTTCTCTCAGCCACACTTTCCTCTGAAATGAAGAAGGTGTTTCCCAAAATCTCATAAAGCCAAACTATTCCTTAGGTCAGACATGACAAAGTCAACCACACAGGACAACTTCAGTTTATCACGAATGTTAAAAGGCACACATTTTTTTCTAGACAGCAGGTTGTTTGAAAGGTAAGACTGAACCGAGGCTAAAGCTGTACGACAAATGTAGGGGAGTAAAATACTGTATACAAAAACACACAAATTGTACAATATTTGTCTCTTACATGCAGTCGAGTATTTCAAGTACCTTCACAGTGTACGTCAATAAAATACATATATGAGAGTACTTAAAAACGTGTAGCTCAGGTAAAGAGCAGGGTCTTACCTCCTCTGACATGGGTTCAACAGGATGAGGTCCCTCTGCTGCAGAACCAGCCTCCACTGCCAGCTGCAGGACCCCCTGAAGGTTTTGAGGATACCTTCTGCCCTGTCTGTCTTCTGCCATTTTGATTAAAGCTGAAATGGACAAACAACAAAATCAGAAAGATAGGAAAAACTGAACTTCAGCACTGACCCAGTGAAATCACTCATAATGAACGGAATTTGAAAGTTATCAGTTCAATGCACAGGTTGAAAAGACATCGATCCAAAACTGGCGTTTATCTACGGACGCAGTTGAATGTCGCAGGTAAAAACATGTTTTTCATAATTCACCTTATAAGAGTCCAGTAGAACAGTGTTGAAGAAGTGAAAACTCGGCTTCTTTAGGCTTTTTCTCAGGTTTCCTCCCCTTGTAAACACACACACGAATGCACTAGAACGTTCTGGCTAGTTCATCTCGTGCGTGTCTAGGAGGCGGCCATGATCTACCGTAAATCACAAACCACACACGCACAGTGCATTTTCTAACTCTACCATTCCCAAACATCGGTGACATTTAAGTCTCCAGACTCTCTGCGTTAACTCTGTTTAAATGAAACGGACTCGAATATATACTAATACGAAAGGCTAAAAAAATATTTTACTGAAAACTTCATCATTTTACTGTAGTTACGGTAAAAGAGTGACGTTAGTAAGCGTGACAGTGCGTGCGTCCAGAGAGAATCAGTATAATTCAGAGAAATATCAGAGATATATAATTTTTCAACACCACGAATTTACCCATACAAAGGAATGTTAGAAGATATTGTATTAAAATATCATTTGTGCTGTACTCTTAAACAAATGATTCGTTTTAATATATGTAATAGATGTTAATATAATAAAATTTAAATAATAGCATTTCTTTTAATGTGGTCAACTCTTGTATGCCATTCTAATATGATGTGTAAAACAGTTGGCAATTATTTCTCATTTTTGTGACTATGAACGCAAAACGGCGTATTTAATGAGTTCTTTGAATACATGTTTTTTGTCAGAAACCCTTCTGGTTTCTGTTAATGCACTGAGGCGACAACTCTGGAATCATGGACAGGGTATTATCTCGACTAGTTGAACATCTTTGAGTACGCCAACGATCCAAGATGGCGGCGCTTGTGGGGTTGCGTGCATGTTTCTCCGGTAAAGCTGTCAAACTTGCTAGTAGTGCTTGGTTTTCGATGCATTTCTGGCAGGTTGTTGGCCTTAATGACTCTAGTGTGTACTTAAACTAATGGAGTGGCCGCGTTTGTACATGTATAACGTAAAAGAGTACGTAGAGAGAGATGATGCCTCTTAGCGCAAGGTCACGTTACTAATGTTAGCTAGTGATGCAGCTATACCAAGATGAGGATTTAGCGGTGAATGGAGACAGAAACCTCACCATATTATTGCACAGAGTCAGATGCATAACAAATCCAGCCGGGTGCATAACCATCTTCGCTCTATTTAAAGATTAGGCGCGTCTGGCACAGTTTAATATCTCGGCTGCGTCCGTCTGATTGAAAATGTTGTATGTCGGTATAATTTGGCCTGACTCATTGTGGAGAAAATTAACCAGAATATCTTCACTGTGTCATGAATTTAACGTGACCATGACTAACAAATATCTTGAGAGTCTTCATTTAAGCATGAATGTGTTGGGTTCTACACTAATAACACTTCCCAAGTTTCTAGGTTCCACCTGGAGTTCATAATAGTATGAAAGCAGAAATAACAGCTGTATCATCAACTATATTTTGATTTTCTTTGTTCAGCCCTTCAGCTAACTTCGCCCAGTCTTCTGCACAGCTCCTTTAAATTGGTGAGTTTGCACACAGATTGCACTGCACAACACTCAAGTTCTTTAACATGGATTTTGTATTTACTTCTTTCTCTTTGTCTTGTAGTGTGCTGTGCCTCTGAGTCGGCGGACCTTCGCAGTAGAGGCGAAGAAGACATACAGTCGAGACAAGCCCCATGTGAACATTGGAACGATTGGCCATGTTGACCATGGCAAGACCACACTGACTGCAGCCATCACAAAAGGTAAATCACCAACTTTCCTGATTATTTCTTACACTGAACCCAATCATAAATGAACTGCACAAAGTGAATGGTCTTATTTTTCCTCAGTGCTCGCTGATGCCGGTGGTGCTCATTATAAAAAGTATGAGGACATTGACAATGCCCCTGAGGAGAAGGCCAGAGGAATCACTATCAACGCCTCTCATGTAGAATACACCACGTCCAACAGACATTACGCCCATACAGACTGTCCTGGACATGCCGACTACGTCAAGGTGAATTGCTTTTCGTCCCCCACATTGAACCTGATCATTTTAATGTTTACCTAGATGCATCTTAATTGGGATTTTAGCCTGGCAGATCCCAACGTGCTTCGGTTATTGAATGATTCATCTCCCAATTTAACCTTTAATTTCCAATCGGGGTTTCTCAGAACATGATTACAGGTACATCTCAGATGGACGGCTGTATTCTGGTGGTGGCAGCGACTGATGGCCAGATGCCTCAGACACGAGAGCATCTTATGTTGGCCAGGCAGATCGGGGTTGACCATGTGGTGGTGTTCATCAACAAGGCAGACGCTGTGGAAGACAAAGAGATGCTGGAGCTGGTAGAGATCGAGATCCGTGAGCTGCTCACAGAGTTCGGCTACGATGGCGAGAACACACCTGTTGTTATTGGCTCTGCTCTCTGTGCTCTTGAGGTGAGGCCAGCTGTGATTTGATAGTAATTGTGTACACTAACTAATAACTTAAGCGTCTGATTTGAATCTGTGGTGTGATCAAAGTTTTCTCATTTGTTTTGCCCTTTTAGAACAAAAACCCTGAACTGGGTGTGGATGCAGTGATGAAACTGCTGGAGGTTGTGGACTCTTATGTACCTCTGCCCAAAAGAGAGCTGGAAAAACCTTTTCTTCTACCAATTGAAAGTGTTTATTCAATCCCAGGTATGGAAAAAACACGAGCGATGGTGTTAGCTTTATGTTATGAATCGGTGACACTGCCTTTATGTAGTTCTACATGTTTAGCAACAAAATACAGTGATTAATGTAATAGATGTGCATGAAATGGTTGTATCTGGTGATTGCCAATTTTTGACTTCGTCAGTATTTCGTCAGATAATACTGATGCATGAAAGCATTATTTATTTTTACACTGGCATCTTCCAGGAAGGGGTACAGTTGTAACGGGTACGATGGAGAGAGGAATCATCAAGAAAGGGGACGAGTGTGAGTTTGTGGGCCACAATCGCAGCTTCAAATCCGTGGTTACAGGTAAGAGAAAGTAACACCAAGGAAGCGTTAAGACCGGATGGAAATATGCACTGGAAAAATTATTTATGTCAGATACAATATCCCACAATCAGGTCAAATGACCAAATTAAAACTGTTAAGCCTTTCTGAAGTCTCTTGTGGTGTGATATAGGTCTAGTTTTAATATACAGTGAATCTCAAAAGTCTACACACCGCTGTTCAAATGCCAGGATTTTGTGATGTAAAAATTGACACCAAGATAAAGAATTTCACAACTTTTGCCACCTTTAATGTGACCTATAACCTGTGCAACGCAATTGAAAAACAAACTGAAACCTTTAAAGAGGAAAAACAAAAACTTAAAATAACCTGGTTGCATAAATATGCACACCCTTAAACTAATATTTTGTTGCAGTACCTTTGGCATTTATTCCAGCACTGTCTTTTTGGGTAGGAGTCTATCAGCGTGGCACATCTTGATGATCTGTGCAAAACCGTTCCAAATCTGACAGATAGTGAGGGCTTCTCCTGTGCACAGCTCTCTTCAGATCACCCCACAGATGTTTGATCAGATTCAGGTCTGGAGTCTGGCTGGGCCATTCCAAAACCTCAGTCTTATTCTGGTGAAGCCATTCTTTTGTTGAGTTGGGTCAACATATTTTGGGTTGTTTGGTGTGCTTTGGGTCATTGTCGTGCTGAAAGATGAAGTTCCTATTCATCTTCCGCTTTCTAACAGAAGCCTGAAGGTTTTGTGCCAACACTGACTAGTATTTGGAGCTGTTCATAATTCCCTCCACTCTGACTAAGACCCCAGTTCCAGCTGAAGAAAAAATCCCCAAAGCATGATGCTGCCACCACCATGCTTCACTGTAGGGATGGTATTCTTTTGATGATGAGCAGTGTTGTTTTTGCACCAAATATACCTTTTGGAATTATGGCCAAACAGTTCAACCTTGGTTCCACTGGACCACAACACATTTTCCCACATGTGTTTGGGAGATTTCAAATGTCTTTTTGCAAAATGAAGCCTGGCTTGGATGTTTTTCTTCACAAAATGAGGCTTCCGTCTTGCCACCGTACCCCATAGCCCACACATATGAAGAAGACTGGAGATTGTTGTCACAGACAGTACTTGCCAGAAATTTCTACAGTTCCTTCCTTGATGTCGGCCAGTTGGCAGCCTCCCTGATCAGTTTTCTTCTCATCTTATCATCAATTTTGGACAGACGTCCTGTTCTTGGTAACGTCACTGTTGTGCCATATTTTCTCCACTTGATGATGATGATGGTCTTCACTGTGTTCCATGGTATATTTAATTCCTTGGAAATTCTTTTGTACCCTTCACCTGACAGATATCTTTGATCATTGAGATCCCTTTGATGCTTTGGAAGCTCTCAAGACAGCATAAATGAGTTTGGCCTATGCAGCACATATTGAACACATCTTATTCCATCCCCCCCTCCCCTCCAAAAAACAAAGAAAAATATTTTTCCACACATTTATGGAAATTTTTCTTCAATGTTTTGGTAAGTACAAGATGATACATGGTTTGGTGCCAGGGTATGTCTGCTGAGTGCTGCGCTCAGGGTGATTTGTCCATCAGTCTTTGGCTTCAGGTTCAAGATTAAAAGTAACGGACCTTTAGAATTTGATTGCGAGTATAATTTCATGAACAACCACCAATACAGAAAGAAGCCAGTAATAAATATGTTCATTTCTTCCAGTTGTTACATTTTGGTGGGCAGCATGATAATTCAAATGTAATAACACCAGTTTTAAAAGTTGTCCAAGATCCACTATATTGACAATAAACAAGATCAGACCAAGACAAAGACAACAAACGTTAGTGGCAATGACTGGAAGATGTGGTGGCAGCATTTAAAATTGAACAGAGAATGCAGACTTTTTGTGTTTCCATTGATGGTGTATTATGATTTCACAGTTCATTACACGTGAGCAATGCACACCTTGTATCTTGCACATAACATTATGCAAGAGATGAAAATATGTACACAGCTAGCCAAAAGTTTGGACATACCTTCTCCTTCAGTGGCTTTTCTTAATTATTTTTAGCATTGTCCATTAACACTGAAAACATCTTATCTGTGAAAGAACCTGTATAGACTTGGGGTTGTTTGACACGTTGGATTGTCCAAAGTGCCCACATTTACTTTTAATGACAGCTTTGTATTCTCACATCAGATTCACGAAGTCACCTTGAACAGTGTACAAATCATAGATGTCCATTGTCAACAGTTAATGTGTGCCATGTCTTGCCTTCTTAATGTGCTTCCAGGAGTGTCAAACTCATGTCATGAAGGGCCGAGACCCTGCAGGTTTTCTCTCCAACCAGTCACTAAAGCAGGTGATTTCACTGATCAGCACTCAGCAAAGAAAACCTGCAAGGTCTTGGCCCTCCATGGCATGAGTTTGACACCTGTGGCTCAGACCATCAGTTGTGTTGTTCAGAGGAAGGGTGGGAACAGGGTTAATAGTCATATTAGTGCTGCTACAATGAACAAAACCATATGAAGGCAAGAAACAAGATAAAGACAAGTCCTTCACCACTATGGACTGTGAAGCTCTGTCAATCTGAAAAACCTCTGAATGTGTCCTCAAACACTATGATGAAACTGGCTCTCACAAGGACTGTCCCGGAAAGGAAGAACACCTCTGCTGCAGAGAAAAAGTTTATTAGAATTATCAGTCTCAGAAAGCACCAATTTACTGAATCCCAGGCAGCAACTGAATGGCTTTCGATGAGATTTTTCAGATTGACTGACCTTCATTTCTTAAACTAGTGACTGCCGCTCTACTTAACTACTTAAATACTTAAGTAGAGTGTTTCTTGCCTTAACCCTTTAACTGGCACAGTAAGAAATAAAGCTTGGAAAAAAACACAACAGTAGAATTGTGTTCCTGGCTTCACATTAACAACTTTTCAGTTTTAATCATGTATGTGACAGACATTTATTCATGGTTGACTTACTTGTTTAGGACAACTTTAAACAAGATCTACTGTAACAGTTAAAGGGGTCGGAGACATGCTATATATTTTCACACTTGTTTAATATTTGTGAAATATTTTCACTAGCAGGCCTAGAACATGTTTGATTTTTTAAATCTTCAAATCAAAATCTCATTTTATTTAATTGTCTGAACAATATATTTATGCAAATCAGTTTTCAAACATGAATAATCAATATGTACTTTATTAATTGAGGGGAAGAGGACAAATAGTCAAAAATGGGTTTCACTGAGGTTTTACAGGATCAGTGTGATCACACAAAAAGGTCAACCACTTGGTCACAGTGCCAGTTAAAGGTTAATATGGATTTCTACAGTAGTTGTAGTGGCAATAATAGGGCTACATTGACTCTGTATTCACCCTTCCTCTGCACAAGACAACTGGTGGTTCAAAACACCTGAAGGCAAGAAATGACACATGAATTCACCTGTGATTTCAAAATTGTTCCAGGTGTGAATCTGGTAAACGAATGTCATGACTCTACAAAGCTGTCATTAAAGCTAAATGTGGCTGTCTAAAATATTTTGCTTATTTTGCATATTTTGCATGCTTCATAATTCTCTATGTGTTTTTCACAATTCAGACATCTTTTGGTATTAATGCACAGTGTTGAAAATGAAAAAAAATTAAGAAAAACCACTGAAGAAGGTGGTCCAAACTTTTAACTGGTACTGTACCTGAGACCAACAACAATAAAACCACCAAATGCTGTTTGCTAGATGATGGGGAATGAGCCTTCATGGCAATCAAATAACAATGGGTGTGTTTCTGCTCACATTGTTATGATTATGCTGTATTAATGCTGACGACAATAGGAAAGCTTACTGATTAATGGGATTAAGTCTTCTTGTGGACTGAAATAAGCATTATTGGATAATAATTTATTACTTACTAAAATCCATGCATATCATCACACACATGCAAACACTTATTGCACCATCACAATGCCTGTTTAAAATATACACATGCACCGAATCCCACACCACAGACAAGCCTGTCAGATACTCAACAGTACAACAGTACAACAGTACAACTCCCTGAGCGCGTACACACTTTGTGGTCTGCTCATCAGTCATGTCTAATACTCTCTTTCATTTGTCCATTTGATATTTGTTTGGTTATTGCCTTTGCTATTATCGTTGCTGTAGTTTGATACATTCCCCGACAGCTCTTATTTCCATTATAAGTCATCAATTAATATGGAGAAATGTAATTATTGTGACAAGGCGTCTAATGTAGGCCGCAAGATGAGAAATGCATTGTGACGGGGTGTGTTTCAAGCTGTCAAATACAGTGGTGAATTCTTGCCGACCCTCCCTTTCAGCATAACTCCTCGAAAGCCCTGGCCTGTTCCCTTCCTTCCTGCTTCTTGTCTGCATTTCTGAGCATTACTCTTTCTGTTTGCCTGTATGTGTGACGGAGTTCAGTGCCAATTGAGTGGCACAAAAGATGGAAACACACAGGTTTAAAAGAAGAGGAAATTACTAGTTTGACTCTGGGAATATTTTTGGGAGAATCTAATGTAATGAAGTTCAGGTAATGATTTCTGCCATAATCAGATCATATTTAGCTGGAAAAAAAAGATAAGAATAGCGTCATGTTCCGACTGAGTATGGTCTAAACTGCGTGACAGTATGCAATATAAAAGTCAAGAAAAATGGAGAATCATAAAATAGACAAGGCAACAAAAAGCAATAACAATGTGGAATGAGGTTTGTGGATATTTTCCAGCCAAAGACAGTGCCCTTTTTATTTTTTAGTACTAACTAAACATTTTCAATCAAAAAATTTTTCAAAATTTTTTTCTCATTTCAGTCATGAAATCATGTGAATTCTTGTTTGCTTAGTTTTAAATTCTGTCCAGTATAGTGTATAGTGATCAAGAAATAAGACTATGTGCAGAAACAGTACTCATGTGAAAGTATTGTTACCGTACTTTATAATTATAATGACTCGAGTAGGAATAGAAGTACCTATAAACATAAGTACTGTACTCGAGTAAGAGTTAAAAAAGTATCCTATACAAAACTACTCAAGTAGTGAGTAACTTCATGCTGATGAATTTATTGTAATATATTTTGTTCACATAGGTATAACTTGTTCATAACTTGTCTCCAAAGGCATTTCAGAGATTTTGGCAGTACATCCAACCTCACAACTGACTGACCACATGTAACCACACCAGCCCAGGATCTCCACATCCAGCATCTTCACCTCCAAGATGTACTCATCAAGAGGGTGATGAGACCAGCCACCTGGACAGCTGCTGCAACAGTCGGTTTGCATAACCAAAGAATTTCTGCCCAAATGGTCAGAAACCGTCTCAGAGAAGCTCATCTACATGCTCATTGTCCTGATAGGGTTCTCGACCTGACAGCAGTTTGTCATCAGAACTGACTTCAGTGGGCAAATGCTCACATTCAATGGTGTCTGACATACTGGAGAGGTGTTCTCTTCACAGATGAATCTTGGTTTTCACTGTACAGGGCAGATAGCAGATGGCAGACAGCATGGTGTCATGTGGATGAGTGGTTTGCTGATGTCAACGTTGAGAATCGAGTGGCTCATGGTGGCAGTAGGGTTGTGGTATGGGCAGGTGTATGTTATGGGCAACAAACCCAGGTGCATTTTATTGAAACTGTGATGAGATCCTGAGGCCCATTGTTGTGCTATTCATCCAAGACCATCACCTCATGTTGCAGCATGATAATGCACGGCCCCACGTTGCAAGGATATGTACACAATTCCTGGAAGCTGAAAACATCTCAGTTTTTGCGTGGCCAGCATGCTCACCGGACATGCCACCCATCGAGCATGTCTGGGATGCTCTGGAACGGCATATACGATGTTCCAGTTCCTGCCAATATCCAGCAACTTCACACAGTTGTTGAAGAGGACTGGACCAACATTCCACAGGCCACAATAAGCACTTTGATCAGCTCTTTGCCTTGGAGATGTGTTGAGATTTGTCGGGTAAATGGTGGTCGCCTCCACCCCCACCCCAAACCACCCCAATACAGTGAAACTACACATTTTAGAGTGGGCTTTTATTGTGTCCAGCCTAAGGCACACCTGTGCAATAATCATGCAGTCTAATCAGCATCTTGATATGCCACACCTGTGCCGTGGATGGATTAGTCTGGCAAAGGAGAAGTGCTCACTAACACAGATTGAGACAAGTTTGTGAACAATATTTGAGAGAAATGGACTTTTTGTGTACATAGAAAAAGTCTTTGATCTTTGAGTTCAGCTCATGAAAAATAGGAGTGGAAACAAGTGTTGTGCTTATATTTTTGTTCAGTGCATTTGCTGGCTTTGTTCCTTATTTTGTTAATTTTGTTGATTTATTTGTTCAGTTTTAATTAATTGGTTGCTTATGTTTTATTTTGGTGATTTATTTTGTAAATTTCTGCTCATTTTGTTGTTTAGTTTTCTCATTTTGTTGAACTGTACTTGATCTTTTTAAATGTATGTTCAAGCTTTTTTACTCCTCCTCACTGACCTGTGTAAAAGTAAACAATATTTTGCAAAACAACTACTCACAATAGTAGATCTTTAAAAAAAAAAAAAAACTACTCAAATACATGTAAATGAGTAAATATACTTGAGTACTACCCACATCTGGTAATCACCATAATTTTGCTATTCCTCGATTAAAGCCTTAGCCTAATTTTAAATGAAGCTTGAATGAACTGATGAACAATTACTGTAAAAAAAAAAAAAAAACAGTGGAGTTTTCATTCAAAAAATGGAAAACTAAAGTGAAAAATAGAGACTACAAACCATTATCATTATGCAGGGAGCGAGCACAGGGCTGTGTTTAGACAGAGCGGTGAACTGTGTCTAATATGATTACATGACATTCTTCACATTTCACACCAGGCCCAGAGGCCTGTGTTTGCCCTGATGCTGACCTTTCTTTCCTCAAATGCCCCGGCCTTGACTCCTCTATGGCTCTGTTGCCTTGTCCTGTGTGTTAATTCTCTGACTAAATTCATGTCTTCCCCTCCCACTCATGCATCACGCTGCATCTATCTCTTTTTATCCCTCATGCTTAGCCCTGTCCTCTTTTGTTTCATCTTGCCTTATCCTGCCAATCTCACGTCCTTGTTATCACTACCTCTCTCCCCTGAATGCTGTTTCCCTCTATCCCCTTTCCTCTCTCTCTTCCCTTTCTCTGTCTGCCTCTCCCTCTTTTTCCTCCCTTCATCCCTTCCCACTGCTGTGGAGGTCAGCTATGATGCGGAGCCAGAGAGCTCGCCCGTGTTTAATTACATTAATAAAACACCCTGTGAGGTAGAATGACCTCGCACCCCACAACCCATTCGGTACCCCCCCCCCCCCATTCCTCACTTTCTACCCATCCCTCCTTCCCTGTTGTTTTGCAGGCTTAGGTCCATTGAGGCTCCCTGCAGGTCTAGTCCAATTGGTGCCAGGTTGCATTTCATGGCTGATTGCGAGGCATGTGTTTCTCCCTCTTCAGCATTGGTTACGCCCCCAATCTCCAGTGGTTTCCAACATGCACACTTCACTGGAGGTCATGTCAGAGACTTTTCCCTCCCTCCCTGACCTGCTGCAGGTGGAGGACATTGAGAGTGTTGGCAAAAGGAGACTTCTCTCCAAACAGCTGTAATGAGGGACATGCCCTTCCGGATGAGCTCCTCAGAGGTTTAAACTGTTCTGATCACTTTCCTTCCATTTTGTGCAATTTCACTCTGTCAACAGGAAGGATGTCTGCTTCCTGTTCCATTTTTCAGATTCAATTCATGGTGGGAGGCAAAACACTAATTTGAAGAGAAGATTCCCCACATGTGCCAGGTTTTGGGTTATTTGGCATTGGTGGAGGTTCTATGCTCCTTGCGTCATAAACTGAAATCGTAGGCAGACGAAATGCCCCCTGGGCTAGAAGACAATGGTTCCATGCACATAAATTATGGCAGAAGCAGGATGGTATATGACAAGCAGCAGTAACTTACTATTATTGCCTGCAACCGATGATGACAATTTCCCGCTGTAGCCAACAGGTCGGAGCGATGTAATATGCATAGGATTCATGCAAATGGGAATGCCTCCAACATGTGTCAGAAATATCGTTGCCAATGGGTAGAAACCTTGTATATTTGAAAGGCAGTCTTATTTTCATATTGACAACCATGCATGCTTATTGTAGTTTATGAATAGATTTTGTGAGCCTTGGGGTCACACAGCTGACACTTCCTATAAAGAACCACATACTGTAAACTTTCAGCTCAGGTGGAAACATGAACTTTATCAGTTGGACTTACAAGGGTTTTCTACAACAAGAAGCATCTAATCTCCTACAGCCACCTTCAAGATTTTTGTGAATAGTCAACAACCTTGTCATAAAAAGTAGCTCCATCTTCTCTAGGAACATTACAACTTGATGTAAGCACATAACTTACATGTCCTCCACAATAGGGATTCCTAACCTTGTATGAAGTCATTTGGAAGTCCCATTTTGACTATGCTATTTATATGGCACCTTTTCTCAGCATATGCAGGTATGCTGATGCTGTAGTTCTGCTGTAGTGTGTTGTTGCCGATATATTACCGACTAATGGCAAAACCACAGGGGCACTTTTGCACCATAATGACTTGGATAGTTTATGTTTTCAGTTAGATAGTGAGCATACAAAGTAGTTAAAAATGTTATATGCTATGTGCTTTGTTTGTCTTTTTAGTATTAGGAAGCTGATTTTCCTTCCACTGTCATTTCTGCCAACATTCATCCAAAGAAAGGACAGAAAATCTATAGGAGAAAAACATGTTGCAGGTTTATTTAATAAAAACCCATCCATTGATGAAATGAGATCGTTTCATGTCCCTTTGGGTCAGCATTTAAATCTCTAACCTGTTTCACGTAAAGATTTTTTTATATATTTGGTTTTACCTGCCTTATTCTTACTATAAATACTTGTTCTATTGATCTTTAATAGCTTTTTCAGTTCATGCATGGCATTTTTATTGTTTATTCTGGTGACTTTGAATTAATGTGGGATCACTGTCTGTGAAGTATTAACTGCCTTTAATAGCTATACTAACAGTGTTTATTGCTTTAATTATTTCATATATTCTCTTCGTTGCATTCCTCGCTTTCCTTTGTTCTACTTCGTACACTCTTCACTGTCTGCTTTGTTATTTGTTTGGAGGATTTTCATTAGATTCCCAGACTACCAATTAGTGTTCCTCTCCAAAGCGAAGGCACAACAGTGGCACTCAATGCCCCATCTCTTTATTGCATGGTTAAGTACCCTTCAGACTCACATGGTTATTAATAACATCACTGCTAAATCACACACAAAAAAGCATTGTGGCTAACTAGGTTACTGCATTGTTTACTTTGCCTCAAAACATCAGGTTAAACAAATTTACCTTTCCCCTCTTTCACTGTGTCCTCTCTTTTCCCAGTTTGAATGTGGGCACAAAGAGAGACAGAGAGAGGAAAGTTAATTAGATAGAGGTCCAAGGAGGGGGGGCACCTGGTAATGGAAAGGGGCTGTATGGAAACAGATGGCCCAGAATTTATTAACTTGCAGGAGCGCTTCAAGGAAGCCACTGCGACCAGACATTAGGCCAGTCACTGTCTGGGTGGGGGCTCGCAGGCGGCTGGATACAGGTAGAGGCTGTCAGAACCCAAAAATAGAAAGCAGATTTATCTCTGGATTGTTGCAAATGATCTATCAAAGGAGAACAATGGATGCAATCTGGCTGGCTGGTTGACAATTTTACCTAATGCCTCTGACGACATCTGTAAGTATGTAAGTAGGTAGATAAAGAATTAAAGGAGTCTATGTGATGAGACATACTTTGCTGGAATCTGCTTAGCTGTTTTTACATCAGTCATCTACAACTACCCTCTGTGCTGCCCTCATTCACCTGAGATGCTGTGTTAACATCTGTGGGTTTTATAACTTAAATATTAGACTCTAGATGAATAATGGTAAGCTTTATTTCTGCCGATCCCTGCATAAGTTTTAGGTACATTTTCACGGTATCTAAAAAAAATGCAATGCGGCTATCATTCTACAGATTGCTGGCTCAACAAAACAGTACTATTAACTGTACCCATTGGAGAAACATAATTGTAACTAAATGTTATTTCTAATGTAGTTATACCCTAAGGTCAACATTAGCTGATCAGTTTATGCAACACTCATGGAACACTATGACTCTAATTTGCTGCTGTAGTGAGGATATTGCTTGGATATTAGCACTAATGACCATATATAATTCAGCAATCAGATGATAAACAGTTAAATGGCAAGATAGTATGTTTCAGTTCAGCAGACTACGGTGTATAAAATAGGAAAATGTTAAGGAATAGTAAAACATGAAAAGTGTATGAACTGAAACATCTAGCAATTGTCAGTGTGGCTATATGGTATTCATGGTATAACCTTGAGTGCTTGGAGACACCAAAAACTCATCCTTTAGACTGCAAAACAAACATATCCTGTCCTTCTAGCATAATAAACAGCATTATATTGGATGGAAGCACACTACTGGGAATGGAACGTTCTCAGAAAATAAGTACAAAACAACAATATTATGTTGAGCCCCTGAGGTCCTTAGACATCTTAAGACAGGTTGGCTTGGATTCCAGCCCACACTCAAGTTGGTGTGTGAATCATATAGAACACACACACACGCACACACCCCCACACACACACTCACACACACACACAGGTATGAACATATTGATGTTCATGCTGGGCCTAAAGCATACAGACCTGTGACAAATTTTAGAAAAGCTGATGGGAGTGGTTGATTGTAGAGTTACATCAGCCAGGACGCTTTACTGAATGATTTGATGATATTATGTGAATCACATGAGCTGATATCATATTCATTATCAGTTCTGATTCTTGGTCTGATTCTGCATCACTTACCTTGACTGGTTCTTGATTTCTGAGCGACTTCACCTTTGGTCAGTGTGATCTAAGGACCTTTGAAATGAAAAGGTTTTCAAATTATTTTCATTACATTGATACTTTGCCATCAAATAATATGCTCTCATAACTTAGCCATATGGTGAAATGTTCCTTGGTTACATGTTGGATAGGAGGCCCAAGCTACAGTATGTTTAACAACCCACTGCATGGATGCTACATGCTACTGTATTTCCAACAGCAGTGTATGGCACAGTTTGGTTTATGTCAAAACCAAAGCAGTATACTATGAATGAATGAATGAATGAAACTGTATTTATAAAGCACTACACAGATACATGTCCACAAACCTTTGAACCATGGAAACAGGTATCTGTCAGCTGTTAACAAATGTTGAGGTTGGTCTGGAAAATGAAAACCCTATAAAACAATTTGACACAAATTAGATTTTCCTATTAGGTGCTTGTGTTTCTCTCAACTTAACACTAGCTGTTTTTTAGATTGTCTGAACAATTCAAATTGCAAGAACCTGTTATTTTTGAAGCACTTAATGAACTGTATGAAAATATCACATCATAATAGGTGCATATATTCATACATGCTGTTATTTGTCTCATCTGGAAATTATGGCCATTGTTTGTCTACATTTCCTCAGTTGTTTATCAATATTTAATATGTGTGAATAGTAAATTTTGGTCAGAACTCCCATGCCAAATTGTGATAATGCCCTAATTATGCTGATTATACCCTAATGTTGAACAAAAAAGAAGAAAACAGGATGCCCATATTGCATCGAGTTGCTGCATTTTACACAAGCAGCTTGAGAAGCATACTGAAATATTTAGTCTGATCATTAAACATCTGGGTATCTCTGACACACTGCAGAGTTTTTTGAGGTTTTCATCGATTATATAGTACACCAGTACTATAAAGCCATTTCTAAAATAGCCCCAATCTACATGCATCTATGTACGACATCCAACACATCTGTAACAACTACATACAGTGATGTACGTGTACTGGCACCTACTGACAACAAGAAGTTACTTTTACTGCACTTTTATGTTCTCAGCCTAGCAGTATAACCAGATCCACTTAAAATATGGTTGGAGTTCTTGATGATGCTACATAGTGAAGCATTTAAGGATTCATCAAACACAGTTGCAATGGCAACACCTTACTCATCATGAGACAGGAAGACAATACTTGGCACAAATGTTAGCAGGCAAATATTTTGCTGTCTGATATGTACTGGCCTACGGGCCTGCAAAATGGCTTAACAGCTGGGAAATGAGCCAAAACAAAAAATATCAAACTCTAGCCACAATTTTGCAATGTCTAGCCTTTGTACTTTGAGAAACTCCTACATGGCTTATCCAATTGACTTTCAATATACAAGTCTTTTATTCAATTCAATTCAATTCAATCTTTATTTGTATAGCGGCAATCATAATCGCCGATTATCTCTAGGCGCTTCACAATT
>JAQQAE010005281.1:0-17796 GCA_029823295.1 Pseudamia nigra | reverse complement strand
TGAAAACGTTTCGCCACCCATCCGGGAAGCTTCTTCATTTCTGGTTGAAACGTTTTCAACCAAATTTCCAGTCCAGTCGATGGAAGAAAAAAAGCCACACGCCTTGGATACTATGACCTGGACGATTGAGAATCTTCACAGACACTTTGATGAAAGCTTTGCAAACTCATGACATTATCTCATCACAGTGTAGTTGCATGGAATGGTTTGGTGTGCCCCATCGAGAATTAATGTGTGCCATTACTTGCCTTCATAATGCACTTCAGGCCATCAGTTGTTTTGTGGAGAGGACACAGTCGGTAGCCCTATTAGTGCGACTACAACTACGATGAAATTCTTATTATGGTGAAAAACAATCAGTTACATAAAGCAGAAAGACTGTTTATATGTAAATTCTCTTAGGGTGGCATTACAGATGAGGGAAGAATTTCGACATTCAGCGCCAACAAATCAAAATCTCTCTTTTCCTCCATTGTTACAGGACAAGGCTGTAAAAATCTGGGACACAAATATATTATGTCTTTAGGTATTTATCGCTTGCTGGGACCTTCACCTCGTTCGCCCAGTTGAAACAAAACTCTAACTTTACAATGAGTTTTTAGGAATCTACAGTTTAGCAACTTTTCTGGAGCAAATATAATAATCTACCAGATACAAATATGTTTTAGTAATACAGTACAGCAACATGGAATAGATGTGGTAACTTGAATATACTGTATAAAATACTTTTTAGTCATGATTACCCTTCCCTTTCTATAATTACAGGCCTAAGAGAAGACGACCTAAATCTGCAATAGGATACATGGGATTCTATTCTGAACCGAGTCCATTCCTCCTTCATTTCTGCACGGTATGGTCTCTTTGGTTGTTTTCACACCTGCCAATTCTTCTAAGCATGTCACGTATTTTTGGTAGTTTTCTTCACCTTTGTGCGGCATTGCTGTACTGTACCGACGAATCCCAGAACCTCTGTTTTCCCACTAATTAATTTGAAAATGTCATTGTTCTTGTGCTTCATAGCTGTTGTGATATATTTGTGTTATATTTTTGTCTGACCATATGAGTTTTTACCCCATCCTCACTCCACGTGTCACTACATGCACATTTTGTTTGTTGTGTTTACCCATAATGCCCTGTGTTGTAGTCCACTTCCTACATTTGGTTCAATGAAGCGGACTGAGACCTATATTTTTAATAGAGGTCAGGGTAAATTCAATTCATATATTGCAATTTTTCATGTGACAATTTTAAGTTTCAATATTTATTTATTTATTTGTTTATTTATTTTCTCCTGATCGCAACGGCATTACATCATGAGTGAGTTGGCGCGGATGTATTAGCCATAACCAGAAAGTGGTGGACAAATATACAGAGAGGTGATGTCAGAAGTGAAAGAAAAGCTGAGCAGAGCTGAAGCAGTTGGTGCGAGACATAAATGCATTGATATCTTGGATGAATTTCACACAGGGGCAAACTCCGCGGGGCGACTCTGGACAGGTGTGACCGAGTGGAGCATTTCAGGGAACAATGTTGCTTTGGTCGCTTGCTGACACCTGACCTTCACCAGGACCTCGCCAGCATCACTCCTGCACCGTTCTTTTAATGGAAAACAACTAGATCAATTTATTCCTCAAATTAAATTTATTCCTCTCCAAAACATACAGAGGTCTGGGCCAGAAAACTTTCCCTAGAGACATGTGATGTCATGGCAAAAAGTCTGACTCTTCTCTCCTCTTTCTCACCCAAACCTTTAACATTGCATGCGAAGAATGTCAGTAGACGTCATCTTCTGATTGGTTCGTCCTGACTCCAGTCTCCAGACATCTACGCTAACCTATTCTCTACACGCAGCAGTTATGAAGAGTCCTCTATATCTTCCCATTGCCTGTTGTTATTCTACAAACAGCCTTGAATTAAACAGAATGTTCATGTGATTGAATATTGAGCAATATGTTCTAAAAACTATAAGCGTACTATGTCCTTGCCTGCACTCAAATCATATTGTCTTAGTCTCATGATTACTTTTATGAAAAGGATACAAGAAACAAGTCAAAAATGGTTAATATATATTTACATATGGTAGTTGCTGTGCAAACTGATTATTTGTTTGTTTTTTGCCCACTTTTGTTTTTGTATTTCTTTGCTTCCTGTTCATCGTCTGGATCATTGTGTTCATCTCATTAATTACGTTGTCCAGATATTTTGTTTATTTTTATTATTTTCAGTCATTTGGGTGAATATTGTAATTTCTTTATTTTTATATTCTTTTATGTTTTCTTCCCCTTCTCATTATTTTTTGTTCATTTGTGTTGATTGTTGTGTATTATTTTGTTCATTTCTGTAAATTTTCTTCACTATTTGTTCATTTTTATTCACTTTTTGGATACTTGGTTTAATTTCTGAGTATTTTTGTACACTGTTCACTTGGTTGATTCAGGTGAGGTGACAAGTATGCGATTCAACTTTTGTTAATCAGAAAATCACAATAATCGATAGTATCGAATTGCAGTACTTGTACTCGTACAATCGCAATATCAAATCAAATCGGCATCCAAATATCATGATAAAATTGAACTGCAAAAAAGCATATTGTCCTCGTCCTAGTTTTTAGGTGGATCAAAGTTTGCTGCCTTGACCCACAGAGTTCAGTTGTGCGTTCACACCTTCCTGAACAAACCAGACTTTCCAAGCAAATAAAAAATAGAGTTGACTAAACACGGCTGATGTGAATGCATCCTTACGCTTTAAAAATCCTCCATTTAAATTATACTGAAGACAATGTCGTCAGATTTACTCTGCGGTAAATCCCAAAAAATTGCAGGAACCTTGAGTGTGTCCTCAAGTGCATTTTCCAAAACCATCAAACGCTTTGCTATGCTGAAACCATCTCTCATGAGGACTGTTCACAGTTTGTGAGGCTGGTAAAACCAGTAAACTCATCCTCTGTTGCTTCTGAAAGCAGTTTCATTATAACATTTGTCAAACTACATCATAATTGCAAATAATTTGCTACACACCTAAAGCCATTTTGTCTTGATTTCAACATAATAATTAAATAGTATCACCCTTGAGTCAATTGCATCTATTATGAATTGTAATACTGTACAAAATAAGTCCAAGTAGCACACCAAATACAAAAAAGAAACATATACACACATATATGTACATAAACAGATAAAGACCGAAACGAAGAAAACCTTAAATAAATTAATTAGGCTTAAGGGTTTAGTCAGTACGTGGATCAAGTAAATATTGAATTGTTTGTATTTTTTTATGGAATAAGGTAAGATTTTCAGGTCATTTTCCAGTGAACTCAGATTAGGAAAATTAACATGTCAACTCTTCACTGTTCTGCTAAAAGAGCCACAGTGTGATTTACAATATGAGCTGGTTTTGATGAAAGTATTATTAAAGTTTTCACAGGTTCATGCAATAGAAGCAGTTGGATCTTGATACAAAGACAAATGTAATAAAGAAAAACTTCTCAGAGATCTGATTCATAATGCATTAACCGATCATTCAATGAGAAATTACATTTCCTTGAAACAAAATTAAGGCACTGATTATGTTTGCAATTATATTTTGTAATAAACAGAATATGGATGGCATAATTGGATTTGCAATTTAGCTGCATAACATCATTTCTGTCAGACAGAGTTGGTATTTTGATAAAAGTTATTTCAGCATGATTGTTACTTGACGTTTCCATTTTTGCATCAGGTGATAGCAGGTAATTTGATGTGAGAACAAGAATCATTATTTTAAAGGTTATCTGACTGAGAACATTAGGCATCTCTTTTCAATGTGCTTTGTATTTTACAGAGAGACTCACATGGGAAATTCAAAACACTTCAACAAACAGTTTTAGCCGCTCAGTCATCGTTCCATAAAAATACAGCATCTTTCTGCTTCTAAGTTTAAAGCAAAGGCAGCAAATTTTAATGACCCTAGTTTGAGCTGGGGACGTGAACTTTTTTTTTTAAACTGTCAAACTACAGACCCGTAGGGACACGCTAAACTAATTCTCAGAAGAATTTCAGGTTGCACATTTCTTTTTGTTCTATATGTCACCATGCAATGCCGCCAAAAGTTGACAGTAACATTTTAATCTTCTGGCTGATGTCAGAACTTATATTTCCCAGACTCAAATATAAAACAGTCTCACAAGCATGACAGTAACCAGCACCGTGGAAACAATTTAACCCCTCTCACATGCAATTCCACGTCTCAACCTCAGTATGTTGAAGTGTCAGCGTCCGGGTCAACCCTACCATGTCATGAACAGTGTGTCCTGATTGGATGAAGCTTGTTCCAAATAGATGAGCTGAGAAAACAAATGTCTTCAAGGCTGTTGATTCACAAACAAGAATATTTTCTTCTGATATCACCCGTTCCCATTAGTGTGATTTAGCATGAGACTGTAGAGTACGCGTCTTTTAGATTGGACTGGTTTTGGACCGAGGGTAAAGCCTGAAGGAATGATGAAAGCATTTCCAACCCCAATTCCAAAAAAGCTGGGATGTAAAAGAAAACAGAATGCAATGATTTGCAAATCTCATTAACCCCAATTTTATTCCCATGAACATGAACAACATATCAGATGTTGAAACTTTTGAATTTATGGCAGCAACACATCTCAAAAAAGTTGGAACAGGGGCAAGAAAAGGCTGGAAAAGTAACTGGCATAAATTCAAACCAAGTGGAGCTAAAACTGTGTCTAAAAATTGTGGAATAGTTTAATCTACTGTACATTGTATGATATCATCAAAAGATTCAGAGAATCAGGAGGAGGGTCAAAGGTCAAAACTGGACGATCGTAATCTTCAGGCCCCCAGTCGGCACTGAATTAAAAACAGACCTGATTTTCTGCTGGAAATCACTGCACGGGGTCAGGAGCACTTCCAGAAATCACTCTGAACACAGGTGACCAAAAAGAAGCCATAAGTAAACACAACCCAGAAATGCAAACCATGAGATCCGGCACAAGATCCAGAAAGGATGTGATCATCCTGTTGGCGTCTCCCATGCATTGAATAAGGAACCGATCTGAGAAGTCAATCGGACATCTGAGTTGTGGGTGTTTGTGTGTCCGATCGGCACGTTATTTTTTCAACCTTTCTTCTACAGATAGACATGTAAGTGTTAAGATATGAACCTTTAAAATATTCCAAGATGGCTGCCGCTTACTTCTACAAGTGGCTGTTTTGGTGATGCTGCATGCTTAAATATCTTACTTTACAGCAGCTTAAACGTCTCAGAGAATCCAGGAATGTAACAATTACTGTGTGCGATAAGTGAACTAGTACATTCATCTTCAACGGACCCCGTTCACCGTCGGATCCCGTTGGCACCGTTCACCACGCTGCTGCTGGACACGTCCCACTGTGACGACAGATCAGGCTGTGTGGAACATCAAGGACCAGGTACATTCTGGCTTCATTTTTATGTTAGGAAACAGATTTTTACATTCTTGTGAGTAATTGAAAAATGTAATAATTCATATCTCAATAATTTCAGATCACTTAGGACATAAAGAGTGTCTTAGGGCATAATGTGAAACAGTTTAATTCTCGCAGCCCGTACAGCCATACTTTTTTTACAATCTTGTGAAAGCTTGTGAGATATCGTGATAAGGTCATTTTGTAAAAAAAAAGAACAGCAGGATGAAGAAACACCTTTCAAAGGGTTTGAATTTCATTTCATGTTTACGTTCTAGCAGATGCTTCAATTTTTCACTAAATCCTGGATACATCCTCAGATTGCCTATACTGTATGAGTTGCCATATTCACTAAGTCTTACAGAGAAAGTGCAGCTTATCTATTCTCAATATCTAATGATTCTTTATATGTAAGATTTCCAAGTACATACTTCCACACCTTAACATATTTTCCAACATAAAAACCTGTAGCACAAGTTGAGTCTGGCTTCTGGATGGCCTACTGCTGGCACACTGAGTAGGAACTCGCATGAAAAACCCAATAATGTGTAGTATGTCAAAGATACCTGGATGTATTTCAATCCAAACAAATTCATCAGCATGCTGCTTGAGTAATGTGATATTGCATCCTACAGGGCATGACAATCATTCCCTTTTCTTCTCCTTCATGTAGCATCAGAGGTGCACGGTACAGGAACCAGTCGACATGCAAGACATACTAGAACTAATATATTCCCATATACAGTAGATGATTACTTGCAGCAAAAAATGGCATGTTCTTGCAGTTTGGAACATTCAGATGAGGTCCTAGCAATAGAGGCTAAATTGAGACAAACATGAGCAACAAAGTTGCAGAATCTAATTTGAGGTTTTTTTTTTAATAAAACAACTTCTGTAAATATCTGCCAATAGCTTTGTGGTCATGTAAAGTGTTAATATTAGTGATTATTTTTATTAATAAAGCATATTGTGCTGCCACTGATGTGGCATAACTGCCTCATTCTACATAAATATCATTTATAAAGTATTGACAGTCTTGATAATTTTTCATTCATAAAACAGATTTTTAAGTGTGTGCAAAAAATATTCTCTGAACTGGGAAATAGAAAAATAGAAGAACCAGAACTTGGGGAGCAGTGAGTGGAAACTGTACAAAATGCAAACCAACCTCTGATCAATCATTTTTTTCAGTGAGAAATATACAACTATGGAACGTATTACAAACTAAACTCAAGAAACTGACAGAACTCAAGGTTTTGACTCATATACAAAGAAATAGATGAAACTGAAGCAGGTCTGTGTTCACTAATTGTGCAGTCAAAAATCCTACATGACAAACAAACATTTATTTGATTTTTTTATAGCTCCATCTCTATGGTGAATTCCATCACTGTTGAAGTCCAATATTCTACTGTAAACACTGATTTAACTGTATGTCTGCGATGGCCACTGTATTTCAAAACTCAATACTGTGTCTGTTTTAATCTTGTAAGAAGCCTGTATGTATGGCATCTTCTTTGTATGTTTTATGAAGCAATGTTTGAGATAAGATAAGACTTTATTTGTCCCACACTGGGTAAATTTCTTTATATACTGTACATATAGCATACAGAGTTGAGACAGAGAATAAATAATAGTTCACACATGCATCCATCTTCTACCGCTTATCCATGGGGTCGGGTCGCGGGGGCAGCAGCTTGAGCAGAGAAGCCCAGACTTTCCTCTCCCCGGCTACATCATCCAGCTCCTCTGGGGGGACCCCGAGGTGGTCCCAGGCCAGCCGAGAGACATCGTCCCTCCAGTGTGCCCTGGGCCTTCCCCGGGGCCTCCTCCCAGTGGGACATGCCCGGAACACCTCCCCAGGGACACATGCAAGGGCAAGTAAATTATATCACATCTACACACACAAAATGACAATTAAACAATAAATATGGGGCATCAGAGAGGAAATATTGCACTCAAGATTGAATGTACAAATTGTGCAGGATCATTTACAGATGTGATTATTCACACAATGCAATGATTAAAGTGCAGAAGAAAACCAAAATCTCTGCCTGCGGGCAGCGCGGTTAATTGCAAATCATTGCCTTGCATTCTGGAGAAACCCAGTGTCACCGGACAGTATCTGAGTGAAATGACACAGACTTTGCCATAAAATCATTACAATCATCCGGACGATTCCCGTGTTGTGATCCATGATACCGAACCTGTTGAATGCATCGGCTGCAGCTTCTGATGACGTACAGGCAATGTTTGCCATCGAAGCTCCAAAACCAATGTCTTTTTCAGGGACGTTCATGTTTATTTCAGTAAGATAATGCCAAGACACATTCTGCGTGTGTTACAACAGTGTGGCTTCATAGTAAGTGTGGTACTAGACTGGCCTACCTGCAGTCCACATCTGTCTCCCATTAAAAATGACAATGGAGACCCCGGACTGATGCTGAAGTAGATTGAAGTCATACAACAAGTAAGAAAGGAATAGAATCCACCTACAAAGCTTCAACAATTCGTGTCCTCAGTTCCTAAACAGTTTTTGAGTGTTTTTAAATGGAAAGGTGATGTAACACCGTGGGAAACAAGCTTCTGACCTGGCTTTTCTGGAGCGTCTAGCAGGCATCAAATTCAAAACAAGTGAATATTTCAATTCAATTTCATTTGTACAGCGCCAATCATAATGGAGGATTATCTCTATGCGCTTCACAATTCAAGGCCGAGACCTCAAGACGATACAGAGAGTAAACCCGACAGAACCACCAAGAGCACGACAAGGGCAACAGAGGGGAGGAAAAACTAAAATTGAGCAACATCTCCATAATCTGGCTATTGCTAATTTCAAGTATCAATCATATACAGTATTTAGGTCCCCGTACTTTTCTGAAAACAGCTCTGATTGACCATGTCTATCTTATCATGTGGAGCCAAAACAGAGACCAAAGAAGTGAGTCAAATTGTTTCTTTAAAAAAAATGATTGCAATAAGCTGTAGAATCGAACATAAAAAAAACTATCAAGGATAACAGCTTTCGTTATTAAACCTTACATTAATGAATGACAGATGCACAAATGAACAGAATATTAAAAGAATATATCCTTGGTTGGTAAATTATAACTCCATAAATGCAATATTACATAAGGTAATGTTATATTTTTCAACCATGAATCAAGTTGGGAGTGCATTTGATAGAAACACTAAAGCAACTGGCACTGTCATCCTTTATCAACATGAACTGACTCATTTTACTGCACAGGGCGAAAAGTAATTAGGACTGTTAATTGAAACTGGCAGTGAATTAGAGAAGTGGGAGAGAAATGAAGTAGTCTCCACGACATGACGGGGAAAATAACGGATTGTATTATTGAACTGAAATCAGAACCAGGGTAGACCCATTCTGAAGCCACAATACACATGCCGGTATTGTCTTTGCAAAGAATCACACTGATGGGACCTTTTGGCAGATTGAACTTCACATATACGCACAGATGCACACGCTTTCATTGAACTCCATCTCACAATAATGAGGCTTACATGGAGGAAGATACCCTGGGGTATTTCGGAGTGAATAACCATCACACAAAGCCTTAATATGTGCAATGGAAATGCACGTCACTCCATCAGGAATGCCTATATAATGGCAACGAGATGCACCGGTGTGTGTTGCAGTAAAAGAGCAGGGCTGGGTTTAGAGTGTGAATCCCTGTAAATGATAGCAGAGGGAACAACATCAATAATAGACAGGCGATGGAGAAGGTGTGTGGCGTTGGCCAAGGCAGAGTGAGCAGGCATTAATATCAGGTGGAGGCAATGAAAAACACGCCTGCAAAGACCATCAGTCCGAGGCAGAAAAATAGAGGAAGGAATCCCATTTTTATCACTGCTACAATAGGCTTTCTTATTAATTAAAAAAGCAGCACACTAACGAATGGCCACATTGTGTTTCAGAGATATCATTCGAGGAGGTAAAACATGACATAAAAGGTTAAAGCATTAATATTAAGGAAGTTATTACCCAGCTCCGGGCAGTTGTCATCTTAAGAGTAATTTCAGGAGGAGCGTTTTATATCTGGTTGCCGGTTGACATGTCAGATGCCTTCCTGGCTCATGCTCTCGCACACTTCGTGAGTGACAGTTCTGATGTGTCCATTGACAGACAACACAGCTCAGGGGGAGAGAATGCTTTGAGTCCCCTTTGATCAAATTACTGAAGATGTCCACAATCCACTGGAAACCATGGGAAGACGGCACAGTCAGCCTTGAAAAGAAAAAAAGAAATAAACAGCAACCGTGATTTGCATGTCCTGGTTTTCACCCACCTGTTTTGCTGCCTTTTGAGTCTTTGAGTGGATGTATTTATCACTGTTATTTCATCATTTTCAAATCTTCGGTTTTTGTCACTAATTCTATTATTACTGGACTCAGTGGAGCAATTTTAGTCAGGCAGCTCTGTGAGGTAGGTGTCGAACACTTCATTTTCTGTGTTCTGTTACTGCGTTAATTTGTGTTTTTTCTGTATAGGTGTAGAAAGGAAAAAAGATATGAGGTAAATGATGACAAAATGAACAAAATAATATGCAAAATAACTAATAAAATGAACTAAAATTCACTGTTAGCTGAGAAAAATCAAATTTTTGAATATAGGTTAATTGAATTCAAATGACATTTTTATATATTTTACTCACACTAATACATTTAAAATGATATTCTTGTGTTACTGTAAAAAGATAAATGTTTAAGTACTGTATTAGGATTTAACTTTTGTTCTTGTTGACCTAATTCTCTGCCAGTCACCACATAAATCAAAATCAACAAAACAAGATCTAAACCAATTAACAGGATTAACCCTTGAAGAGCAACATGACTAATCACGGTATGTATTGTCAAAAAAATCACTGAAAAATGTTTTCTTTTTCACGACTGCACATGTAAAATCACAAACCAAAAATCTCCCGTCTAGATTTTTACGATAATAATGTTGACAAAATGAGCAAATATAAACAAAATAATAGAAAAAAAAGAAAATAAATTACGAAAATGGTAAAATAACCAAAATGACCAATGAATAAAATGCCATTTTTTCAGGATTGTTAGAGACCCAGAAATTGCACTAAATTTACTGTTTTCAGATGAATTTCAGCTGTTTTAGTTGTGGGGGTGGGGTGGCGAGGGCACATAACCCCCCCAGTCCCAAATGCTACACAGATGCTGGCAGATGTCTGTGGGACTTACAACAGATCACACACTCTAATACAAACACCACATGCACAAGCCGTCATCATGGTACCAGTAAATTAATTTACATCCATCCTCGGTCTTTCTATATCTGTCCTGATTCACACGCATAACAAAAAGGAAATCATTTTCAGATGCTATTAACCTGTACCCCTTATGTTAGTTAAAAGATCTGTCTGTCAGAGACGACCTTAGATTTTCAGCAGGCTACCGTCCTCTGAATGATAAATCTTTACTCATTTCCATTTCAGGGCGGCACTCACTCTCTCTTTATTCTATTTTATTAAAGGCATAGTCTGTACCCGTTCTCATTTGTGCTGCCAGAACTGTTCATAATGGACCCTGCTTTCCATACAACAAAAATGAGAGAGCAACAATGGACGAGTAAGCAATAGGGTGAATTCCGTCGTAGGTGTAATAGTAAGAGGAGTGTGCGATTCATCCACCTGCCAGAAAGGATTGAAAGCACACGCTGACACAAAGTGATGGTTAAGACAGACTAAATCTATGGCTATGACGATGTTAAGGGCCCAGTTCAGATTTATTACTCTCTAAAATCTTCCATATATCAGATTCTAGTATGAACTGCTGGCATTCCCGAACTGACCTGAACGCACACAGAACACATGGATGCCACTGAAGTTAGCGTTTACAGTTTGTTTAAGTTGATGTGTAGTGGAAGGCAGCAAATTTCGCAGACAGAAGGAAGAGGAGGAGAAAGAGAGCTGGTAATTATGGCTTATTGACGGATATTCACAGATTTAATGCTCTTCAATCAATAACTCACATACAGCAAGTTGTTAAGAGACACATGTTAACTTTGTTCGTAGTAAGGGAGACAACAATATACTACTGCAGCTTCGTTGAAATCAGCTATTCTTCACGCGGTATGAATTATGCTGTATGTATTCTGTATGAGGCTGAAAAGAGATGCAACAAATAATATTCAATAACTTCACAATGTAAAACCATTGTATGGACATGGAAATCACTATGTATTACCTCTTCATAGCAATAATATAACCCTTAGTTTAGGAGAGAAGACTTTGCAGATGGTCCACACACACTTGCCTGGCATAGAGATCAATATAATTCAAACCACATGAAAGATGGCTGATTTCAATAAAATTTCGGCTGCATCTTATTGTCTACTTTACTATGAGCAGATAGAAGCATCATTTGTCTCTTAACAACTTGGCATTTATGAGCTGCTGATCATGGAATGACAAATTTGTGGATATATAACTTTTCCCAAGTGAGTTTTTCCTTCCAAATACTTACCCGCCACTGACTACATCCATCACAACTGTCTTCCATGTTTGTATACACTTCGATTCTTATCAGCACAGAGCAATGACGAATGTCAGCTGAGAATGTCATGAAAGTCACATCAATTCCAATTTGACAATTCAAATTCATGTGGTATTGCATGACGCTGCACTCGTATCCAGTTTGAGACCACATATGGAAGTGGCCCCCGTATTTAAAATAATCAGATTCCATGTAATTTGTGCTATTCACATTGCCGAGAAAAAGACAGAGGCAGAGAAAAATTCGATGTGAGCCACTTGCACCTGCAGTGTGAACCGAGCCAACGTGTTAAGAGGAGGTGGCTGTGCTGCAACAAATCTTGGGGCTTCTACACAGGAGGCCATTTTATGTGCTACACACTGTTTTTGTGCGTTGCCTGTCTATCCCCCACCCTAAACCCTTTTCACCGAACTGAGCAATTTTAATCCTGAACTTGATGAAAATGAACTGATGGAATTGTTTCACTGTGTGTCTTGTGTAGTGGGGGGAGCACTGACTTATGTACTCATGTGACTTTGTCCTGATTCACTTATCAACATTCTCATGTAACCTCAAACCTATGTACCTTGTCTTGCCATAATATTGCAACATTTATAACTGGACACCTTGTTAAAAGATTGGAGGGCCAGCGAGGATGTGTGAGTGACCTCGGCGAGTAGCGGAGATGGACCAAGGCAAGCACGGGGAGAACCGCTCCTTCATTTTCTGTTCTTTGTTGTGAGAAAGGTTTTACCTACACTTTTGCTATGTGATGTAGTGTATGCAATGCTTAAAAACTGACAATCGCCTATACACACATAAATCTACTACTCAGACAATAGCATAAAATAAGACTTGGGATTTGAAATTTAAGATAATCATACATGTTCCAGGCCCTTGAATGGAACTATTCCAAAAATATTAAACAAGTGTATGTCTGTGAGTGTTAGTTCTTGCTTAAAGTTGTCCTAAACAAGTCAACCATGAATTAATGTCCATAACAGACATGATAAAAATTGAAAAGTTGTTCATGTGGAGACAGGAACATCCTTGATAAAATCAACATTTCACCAAGATTACATCTATTTGCCCCATTAAGAGATAGGACATATTTTGCTGCAAAGTGAATCAAACACATAAAAACTGGATGGAAACCTGAATTTCTTCTGTTCAATGCATCACTCTTTTGATTTAATGTGAAATACTAAATGAACAAACGACTCTTAGGGACCACGTAATAGCATGCTGAAGGTCGCTTCAGAGCTGCACTAAAAGACCTGCATTTCACAGAATTAACAGATACTATCAGAACAGAGTTCCAGTCATCCTTACTATTCTGCTGTGAATATGTTAGATATAAAAGTACCTACACAGAGTTCATTTTAAAAAGGTTTAATCTTACAGATAAGAAAGGTCATCGCTACATTCAGGATTATATTGCTTTGCAAATATGAGCTGCTGTGTTGAGCAGCATCTGTTGGCATGGCTACATTATACTTCTGGAGAAAAGACTGACCTATAATCTGTAAAGAGCATTCTGACTGGAGCTGCCTACTGATGCTTTTAGATACTCATCTCATACTGACCCCATCCCCCAACTCTTTCATTGCATTAGGATGTTTTACATCTAAGATGCAAACAATGTTTCAGTCTATGTTTGCTTCTCTTCACCGGAGAATTATATTAAACTACCGTTTGACATTTACTCTAAGTGGAACGACGTCATTGTTAAAAAGTCTGTACTGATGCAGCAGTGAAGCACCAGACGGTGTATGGTCCACAACTGCTAAATAATGTGATTAAAGCCAAACTTAAGAACAGTTCGTCGTTGGATGACGACCTGATTCATTTTCTTCCAGTAGCTCAAACTGGAACCAAATCAGATGCACAAAGCAGTTGACAAGTCTGTGCTGCAAGTAGCACAAACCGTGGGAACTTATCTAAGTCAAATGGACATTTCCTGCTTATGGAATAAAGATGGCTAATTATTCTTCAAAAACATAAATCATTTTCATAGACACTTTGGCTGATATGAGCAAAAACTGTGCAATTGAAAGCCATGCCTTTTAGTGGTGCGCTATTGACGATAAAGATGCCAATAAGAATTTATTTCATACCTGAAGTTTTAGTGCAATGCTGGAAAGCAACAGAACTCTAGATCAGATGATGTGGTTACTGGCATGCTTTATGTTCAAAGGAAATTAAAATCAATTAGAAATGGCATCAAATGAGAGTCAGAATGAATGTGATACTCCTATATCTACACCAATTATATTTAAGCAGGAATTAAAGGGCCATACTGACTGTGTTAGAGGTATGCAGACATGGACATGGAATATGACACTGACGTTACAAAGAGATCAACAGTGTCAACGACAACAAATCCATGTCAAACTTTGTGTTTCTCTATCTCGATATTACATTATCCACCATCTCTATTTTTAAAAGTTACTGTGTAGAAAAGCTTCAACCCAATCTACTTTGATTTCTGTTTCACTGTAAACACTGTGACGTCAACATGTTTTGTCCAGTCAGCTTTTTTTCATTATAAAGAAAAAAAACAACAGCCAATCAATTAATGAATCGGTCAATGAATGAATGAATGAATCAAAAAATTATATATAAATAAATATGTTGCATTGCTTTTTAGCTGATGTTGATGTTGGGCTGTGGACAGGCGCACGGTACCACAGACATCTGACTGAAAGACGACAAGTTGTTCTCTGTTCGATAAATTAATATGTTCATTTTCATTCACTGGAATGTAGTTTGACTTGTATTTCATTATAGACACTGTGAACTCAACATATTCCACGTTTTGTCCAGTCAGCTTCTTTTTGTTTGGTAATAAACAGCCTCAATTTTGGTTGTGCAACAAAAAAGACCGGCCTGGGCAATTTTAGGGCTGAAAATGAGTTTCATTAAATGCATGAGAAACTTGCTGAAGTATTTAAAAACATTCATCAAAGAGGGATAGGAGTGGAATGGGCCATTTCACACACGATGGTGTTAACAAGTCTTGTCCATCTTTACTCCTGGTTGCTCCTTTTATGCCAAATCATGTTTAAATCACACCTTTTCACATCAGCTGTTGTAAATCACAATTTTTTTGGAATGATTTCAACACATCAGCTGTGTTTCCATCTACAAGTACGGCATTTTTAATGCAATACTCTGTCAGACATTTTCAGAAATACGATCAAAGGTGTGTGTTTGTTTCCATCAACTGCTTTTTGTAAGTCCTGGGCTCTTCACCATGGAAACAGGTTAAGTATTGAAGAGGTCTGAAGCTAGCTACCCGTTGTTGTTACAAATTCAAGGAAAATGGAAAACTTTGGAAGTCTCACCTTCCAGCTGCGTGATCTTGAGCTTATCATTGTAGCATCGTTGTCTGCTTACATGGATGTGATCAAGGCTATGTTGTAGCCACTGGACAATGACCAGGGCTGTGCAGCGAGGCCAAGTAAATACATTTTCGTCATCATGGGCTCAAAACTTTTATTTCTAATAAATGATCTGATGATCTATCTTTAACTTTTTGCTCCATAATTAAGACATTACGGCAAATAATCTGGCAAATCTCTGCAGTGCTGGGGTTTGATTGACAGGTCGCTATGGTAACTCGACTCGCCAGAAGAGTAAAATCAAACTGTTTCTTCTGTTTATTCCGTTTTAGAGCATAGATTTGCCTGAGATGTGCTTAGCAGTCATTGTGGGTAAGTGCTTACACTAACCACACCATACGTGACTTTGGTTGGCAATGCTTGGTTAAGTTTGCTGACATCAGGAAGCTAGCGGTTAGCATTAACATACCCATAACACTCCTGACATACTACGCTCCTGCAGCTCCACTGGCATTCATGCAAAAATGGTCACATCCTGATTTTGGCTCCAAAAAGTCATCAGGGAAGTGACAACCTTGAAAACTGCCATTAAGAAACCAACGGGCGATGTCTCCATCATGGTCCAATCATATTTACTATGGTTGTCGCTATTCAAGAAATTAAATGCACATTTTGAAATTGCACATGTACTTTTTTGAGCTGATGAAAACGCACCTATTGTTAGGCCCTAACATGGCCTTGGCCAGTCTTTTTTGTAACATGTTGCAAACCTGAAGTTGAGGATAGGCTGAATATTTTCAAATAAAAATAACCTGACTGGACAAAATGTGAAAAAGACTGTGTTCCTACTGCCTACAGCAAAACACAAGTCAAATGTAATAGCACAGGATTATGTCATAATTTGTATTTCTCCACCTGGCTGAACTTTTGTGGAACTGGAGTCATATAAATTCAAAAGTACAGCACTACAACAATTTTACCAGTGCAATTGTTGATTGTGCTACAAGTGCAATGATACCTATGATGACAACATAATGACTTCTCTTCCTCTAGGACTGTGAGTGATTAAGTGCTCTAACTTTACCAGCATATTCAGCATCGGATGAGTTTATATATAGGATGCTTTTACCAGACAGCAGTGACACAGAGTGCTTTGAGCAGTGGCACCAACAACAGATAAAAACAAGGACACTGAAAACATCAGATGAGACCCAGAGCAGCTACTTGTGCACACGGCAGTAACAAGGCACTCAGCTCAAACAGAAAGTGAATGACTGTAGGAAGAGTATGATAAATATATAAAGAGGAAGAAAAGGCTGCCGAGGTTCACTGTAAACTGAGCAGGATGAAGTGATGTTTAGTCTGGATTTAAGTCGGCAGCATCTGATTCGCTGAAAGAGGCAAGAAGCCATTGGAGGTAAAGTCTGTCTCTGGGTGTTTTCTTCTCAACATGTGGGGTGACATTCTCTAAAGGGAAAGTATGTGCTTTTTACTCTTACTAAGTTACATTTATGAGGAAAAATGTACTTCTACTTCAAGTTATATTTAACCAGAGGTGGACAGCACTCAAGTACATTTACTCCTTGAAATATACTTGTGTAGTTTTCTTCTGAGAGTACTTAGTTTACGAAATACTTTTTAGACTTTCTCAGCTACAGTATGTTTGTCCTGGAAATAATGTGCTTCTGCTCAGGTACATTTTGTTCCAACATCAGTAGAAGTAAAACAAAATTAACAAAACAGTCAGGTAAATTAACAAAAACAATCAAGAAATCATACTATAGAATCCACAAAATATCAGAAAAAAGATCCAAATAATATAGATAATGAACAGAGAAACAAAATATGCAATAAAAATTATAAAATAATCAAGGAAGTAAAGAAATATGACCAAAATAACCAGTTTCGACACAACAGATGAAGCTGTAGTAAAGTTACTCACACTGTACCATACTTTTACATGAATACTGTTTCTGGTTATTCCATACTCCACTGCATTTAGCTCTCCATCTCAATGAGCAGGAACAAAAAAGTGAAAGTGAAAACACCAAAATGAGCACTAAATCAACAAAATAATCAAGGGCAGTGGTGGCCCACCCTCATCATCATCACCCCTTGAGCAAGGCCCCAGCACAGCAGTTCATGTGTTCAAAGGTCATGAATGTGACGAAGGTAACTTAAATTACAAACACATGCAAAATTATCAAGTAAATGAACAAAAATGAACAACCAAAAAAAGAGTAAAATGAACAAAAGCAACAAAATGAATACAGAATATACAAAATCAGCAAAATGATCAAAATAATCAGTAGAAATAAACAATATACTATACACTATGTATATACATATATAAATGAAATAAAAATTCTCTCCTCATGGGTGGTCTCCCGGAACTGCACTTTTCTGGACTGAGATGTCGGATGTTTTTCCTGGGATCTGTTGTAGCCTCCTCCAGTTTAGGGGTCACTGCCCCGAGTGTCCAATCACCACGGGCA
>JAQQAE010005280.1:0-17796 GCA_029823295.1 Pseudamia nigra | reverse complement strand
CATTTGAGCAGGTTGTGACTGCAAGATTGTCAGTCCTGGATCAAAAGACCGACACAAAAGGTTTGCTATAGTCATATTGTATGTTTTTTTAAGCCCTTTGTCTGCTGTGCATGTACGATACTAGTCAAAAGTTTTAGAACACCCCAATTTTTGCATTTTTTTGAAATTCAAGCAGTTCAAGTTCAGTGAAAGCTTGAAATGGTACAAAGGTAAGTGCTAAACTGCCAGAGGTTTTAAAAAAAGTTAATGTTACCCAAAACTGAGAAATAGGATACATTTCAGAATCATACAAAAATGCCTTTTTCAGGGAAGAAGACATGGGTTAACAACCTAAAGCTGTTCTGCACCAGTGGAGGTTGATCAATCCTTGAACATGAGTGCAACTAATTCCTATGGGTGTGTCAGTTTGATTAATTAAACCTCCCTGGGTCTACGTACATAAAAGCAGTGTTGGAACACACTATAATACCATATCCTCGTGAACATTATTTGAACTATACTGTACTGCAGAAAGCATTGTGTTGCTATAAAAATCACAAGAAAAAGGAACAAAAACAACAGAAGACAGACAGACCATCATAGCACTTAAAATGTAGGTTTTACCTGCAGAAATTTTGGAGAAAGTTTAGGAGTCAATGAGTACAGTTTCCTTTCTCGTTAACTGAGGGACACTGACAGGAAGAGGACTGGCAGACCCAAAGCCACCGTCTTGCTCTTTGGGTCTTCCAGATCTTTTCTTCTCAGGAAAAAGGCCTTTTTGTATAATTTTGAAATGTACAGTACATTATTTTTCAGTTTTGGGTCACCTTACTTTTATATGATTTCGAGCTGTTTCTTGAACTTGAGCAGCATGGATTTCAACAAAAAACTGGAAAAATTGGGGTGTTCCCAAACTTTGAACCAGCCGTGTATGCATCATTTTTCTAGCAGTACTGAATATTCATCTATTTGTGCTTGCTTGTAGCTGATCATGCAATCTGATGCAGTTCTATGTCAAAATATTTCAGGATATTAGAAGCGGCAAAGCTAAATGGAGAAATTGCTCGATATTTTTCAGCTGAACAAAATATAGACTACTGGTTTTGCTATTTTTATGTATTTAGTTGAATAACGCTGATAGATATTCAGTGATAGATATTGTGCAAATATTGTACCAAAATAAAACTAGGTTGGCTTTGTTTGATGGGTTCCTCTTGATGTTGAGCTCTAATTTTGGTCTCTTAATTTTTTCAGAGTTGTATAACAAACTAGAATATTTGCAATCTCTGAAGAGATTGCGTGGGATTGTTGTGTGTTGACAGATATTGAAATTTGTTTTGCGTAACATCTTCTTTGTTTGCAGAAAAAACAAGACATTGTGTTTAGATAAATGCAATGTAACTTTTATGTAGGTTCGCTGTAAATTGTGTGAGTCAGAGTGAGTTAAACAAGCAGACTTACAGGATTTCAACAGACACCTCTATTGTCACCTAATATCGGAGATAATGGGGCAGTGGGATGTATTATTTGTCACTTAGCCTCAGATTTTAAATTCTGTAAGTCATTGGGTTGGCATACTAGGTCATATTTATGCAGAAATATACAAAGTTCCAAAAGGTTCAGATCCTTTTGACCCTCTTGTCAATCATTTTGGTTGCTACGGTGTCTGTCCAGTCACAGGCACCATGCCTCCTCTGTCAGTTTTCAGCAGTGACAGAATGAAATCCAGCCTTCACCTACACCTTGAACATGTGCTTTTATGGACCAACCAGTTGCTCAGATCACCCACATGTTGGCACCGACACAACCACAAGGCATTGATAGCAAATTTATGTAGGTTAAGTGGAAATTGTGTCCAAGCTGGCGATTTTCTCCTCCAGTTTATGATGGATTCAGTGTGTCAGTTGGTTGTACATACTGTCATGAAAAGGCTCTGTATTTAAATTCTGTGAGTCACAGAGTTTTTGTAAGCGTGATGTCTGAAACTAGACCAGTTTGGTTACTATTTAATGTAGCAAGCACAGTTTTAGCAGAAATTTCTCTGATAATTTCAGAGCATTTCTCTACTCTCAGTTAGACCTCTCACTCTAGTCACAAACATTCTGTTTGAGTTCTCCATTCATTTCCTATGGGAAAAATTTGTGAAAAAACCTAAATCATTTAAAAACTACAAAAGATAGATTTATGAAACAATATGGTGTTTGAATGGTGTGAATTGGGTGAAAACTGTGGGAGGAGATGAGGTGCAAAAAAGGAGCAGAATAATAATAATAATAGAGTAACAAGAACATTAGTGGGGTTGCTTATACGGCAAGCCCACTAATTACATACAGTGATGTTTTCAGTTGCTTCAAAACTCAGAAATGCTGCCCCCCTTAATGCAGGACCCATGCATTAATGACATTTCTCATGTCTTCACCAGGTCAAGAGGACCTTCAACTTGAGCCGTTCAGAGGTCTACTAGGCTGCTTCGCTCTGTTCCAGTACCTAACCATTGGCATTGATACAGCTAACGCTTTGTACAGTCAGGCAAGAGCCCGAATGGAGGGACTGTACAGAAAGCTATCACTTGATAACAAATGTGAAAAGCAGACAGACCTCTGCAAGAGTGAAGCTGCAGCTGATTTAAGCCATACGAGCAGACACTATGTTAACAGGCTAGCTTCTGAGTGTGAGGCATTAGCAGTACAGCAGGTAGTGTTGTTTAGGTATCACAACAGTGTAAGTGTGTGTCCACTGGCCTCACTTCGACAGGCACTGATAGATGCTCTGTCTGCCTGGCCCTGCAGCGCCCCCCTCTGGAGCATCTACATACAGGTAGGCTGTGGTGTGCTGAAAAAAAGTCTATTAATTTGTCTGAGGTTCAAATTAAATAATTGGACATTATCTGTATGTTATTTTCTTTTATGTTTTCAGAATCTCTGCCAGTTAATTTTTTTCATTGTGATTCTGATGTTACCTGTGTTTCAGGTGGAGAACCGTTACCATAGTGCTGGTCGGGCACGCCGCTTTATTCACTCTGTGGTGAGGGATAACAGCAGTGTGGTGCCACGCCTTTTTGCCATTGTTGCAGAACAACAAAGGAAGCAGATGGTGGATGCTGCTCAAAGGTAGGAGCACAAATCATGATGGGTAGTTGCAATGTTAATCTATTCTCCAGCCAAAATGTCTGTCTCTTTCCCACAGTAAAGTTCTTCAGTTTGAGATGTTATTTAATGACCATTTTTGTCTTGTATGGAGCCTGTTAATGTAGGATTTTTAAAGTTTTACACATAAAGATCATGTTACATACTCTGTGTAGGTCTTGTTGCCATGGCAGCGCCTTGCCCATCTTTCCTGAGAATGGCCTCAGCAACCGGATCCGTGGTCTGTTTGAAAGTGCCATAGTAACAAAGATGGGCGCTCACTGTCCTTTACTTTGGAGGATGTATATGCATTTCCTGGTGAGCCAGTGAATAACACACAAACTCAACTTTTTGGTTGGTGTGAGGTCACAGTTAATAAAATGCAGCTCGTGTTTATTCCATTTTTCAAATATTGATTTATACCTAGAAATACAGTACCTAATGCACACAGTAATGACTCAAAAGGATTTAGGTTGTTTGAATGGATTTACAACACACAAATATTGACTGACATTACAGACTTATGTCTGTGCTGAGTATGTAATGTTTGTATGTATTTTAGGTGTCAGATGGTATGGTGGATAAAGCTACAGGGATCTTCTACAAGGCCTTACAAAATATTCCTTGGGTAAAGGTGAGACATAAACATAAATCTAAGCTTTCCAAACCACAGCAGCACTTATGCTTTGAAGGAAATAAAATAAATTACTCATTTTTTGTATGTGTGGGTGTGTGAATTTTGCAAATTTGCATTCATGCAAACTTGACTATGCTTGTTTGTGGCCCATGTCATGTCTGTGATCAGGGTTTGTATCTAGATGCAGTGCAGCTGTTTCCTGAGCATCTGCAGGAATTTGTTGACCTGATGACAGAAAAAGAACTACGTCTCAGACTACCATTGGAAGAAGTGGACATTCTGCTGGAGGACTGAAAATGCAGTACCTCACTAAAGAGCTTGTATCCACATATTGGCACACTTTGTATGATGCAAGAGCAGACAAACACACATAGCCAGATAAAATATGCACATGCAGCAGCTGCCACAAAGAGGGAAGTAGCAGTGATCTAATCTGAAGATGTGCAAGGAGATATCCTGTGTACTCTGTGAAAAATACAATGTTTTCATAGCAGTGTATTGTATTTTACTACCTGATTTGTCAATAAAATTTCTTCCTTTTAAATGTTGTGTTTGTATGTATTTAAGCAAGACGTTAAACTTCAACAAATTTAAAATACTATTTTGCAATATGTGAGTATGTTTGTTTCGAGTTGATTTTATTCAGGCGGATCGAATGGAGAACTAGCCAACAGCTTAAATAGATTATTCTTTTTATTTTATAGAAATAGGTGACAAGAATTGGTTATTGTATGTCTGGAATTTAAAATGTGAATTGTCAATGTACAATTCTGCGTAATTTACAAAAGACTTCTTTGCAATAACAAGACTTTTGCAGTTTAGAGTTTACAACATAATGCAAAAATATGTTTTCTGGCTTTTGTTTTTGTACCATTGTAAAAGCTCTTAGCAATGTCTAGTGCCACTTTTAACTTACAAATAAGTGATTCATCTGTATTTTGAACCTGAAAATACATGCCCTTTACAATTTGCCTCAAGTTACCCATTTCGACACACCTGTGAATTACCTGGAGTTCCAACCTGTCCTGATCTAATCAAATACACATACAGTAGTATTTGTACACACACACAATCCAATGAAGTTGCGCCCTCCTGCCTTCATTGCCGCGCCGTTGTTTGACGCATTGCAGATCCGTCCTGACCAATCAGCAGTCTCGGTACATTGTGCAGAATATTGCGGGTCTGCGTCGTCCAATCAAAGTCCGCCTTTCAAAACCAAAACCTCAACTTCCCCAATGCCGTCTACTGTATTTTTTAGACAGTATCCTTCCGCCTTTATAAGAATATGTGTAAGCTAAAATAGTCCGTCATTCTGTGTGGCCGTCTGGCAGGTTGGTGCGAACTGAAATACAGAGCAAAGTTAAACACAACTAACATTAGACACAAGTAATTCAAATAAAGGTCAGTTTGACTGCAGATGTACTCATTTACATCCACAAAGTTCAGTACACCCTGTTTCAGAGCAATTGAATAATCCAACCTAATTACAATCCATTACAGTACAAGATAACATAAATAGAGCAATATTTAGATACTGTGAATATAGTAATACTGTAATCATCCTGCATTCCTATTTTAATTGGGCGTGCAGTAGTATTACCTAGCCCAGAGGTATGGTAAGTTCTGCTTCATAAAAAGTTGAACATTTTGAAGTCTGTATAGGTGAATAATAACATTTTTGTGTTAATTATTATGACCTTAAGCTATTAAAAAAAGCCAAAAAAGAGCAACAGATTTATGACTGGTAATCAGACTCTACAGACTTAAAGTGTACTGTAAATTATTTGACGAAAAATGCTACAGTACGGTAGGAAATAATAATGTACCAAACACTTGAATAAATATCCACCATTCTTTTTATTTAGGTTGAGAGATGAATACACCATAAATGTGTGCATATTCTGATACAGAAACACAAGCCTGTATTAATAGTTATTGGTTTGCTTCTGTGTAATGTTATTAGATTTTTTTCTGGGGTGGATAGTCAGATTCACAGGATAGTTCATTCCAGACTTGACAGTCATTCAATCAAGGTCAGCAGTGATAAATATCTCTGCTATGAGAGACAATACTGATTCACTCATCAAGTCCTGTGTAACAACAGTAAACAGGATTATAAATGATGGCAATAGGTGGAGCGGTACATTTTACACATGCTTGACAGATTTATTAAAATCTCTTCTCCCTTGTGGTAGGGTAGCTCAGGAGTGGTGACAATTAAGACAGACTGAAAAGTTTTATTCAGCTGAATCCAAAGTTTGTCATAGTTCATGACTGATCACATTTTATTACGATGCAGATTAATTGCACTGTTATCCAAAAGACAGTTAATTGTTCGTCAAATATAACCGTTAAAACAGTGATTTCACTGTAAGACAGTGACATGCGTTAAGACAGTGCTGTGTGTTTATGTGCGAGGAAACACGAGCCTGCCTGAGCTTGTTTCCACAGTGCGGAGGAATACTATCAGCACAGCGGTGCTTCGTCTCATTTGCCCGCCTCCTCACAGCCTCGATCAGTGGCATCCGTCCATTTCCTCCGTCCCTGTAGCGGTAGCAGACTAACCTTCCCAAGTCAAACAGACATGGTAAGTATATTTTTTAACCATGGGTTGCATTATATACAAATGAAACTGTATTGACCTTGCCTAGTGCTCACCAGGCTACGTTGGCTATTTTATGGGAATACTCGTTTTGCTGAATTATCACCGCCTCCATTGCCGAGTGCGAGTTACCGGATTCATATGTACGGATAAGTTGGCTCGTGGATTAGCTGTGAACACCGGCGGCTGAGCCATGGTGGACGCAGCCCCGTGTTGTTATGACACACCTGTGATTCTGTCACTGTTCCTGTCTGCATTTTTCTAACGACACCTGATGATAATCCTCAACTGTCTGCTTGTTACAAGTGGCCGTATAATTGACAGTAGTTCTGACGGGTCGGGTCGCCGCTGGTGTTAGCATCACAGCTAGCGTTTATGATAATGCCATATTGTAAAAGACTGATTTTCCCGGACTCAGACTGCTCTAACAGTATTCATGGATTTCCGCCATAAATATAGTTGCTTAACTTTCTAGAGAGAAAATCTACAGGTAATATTTGAGGCTGGCATAGCCTTGAAATCTAATGGGGAAGGGGTTGGCAGAGTCTTCTACCACAGTAACTGGTGACATTTTTAGTTTTAAATAATGTTGCATATTTTTAGAGGGCTCATTACATTACCAACACAGCTATGAAAATGTAACGCCGGCATTAGAAATACTAGTTAACGTGGTTTCACATCATGATCGAAATTGTCTCACAAATTTACACTTGTATTTAATTTGACCTCAGCACAGTATTTAGTGTTTGGACCCATCTGTCCTCATCAAGTGTGTCTGAACACTGTAAGCAGAGAGAGAAAACCTTCTTACCCAGACAATATGAGACGGCTAAAGTGCAAATGTATTTCTGACTTTTTTCGTCCAGTCTTGTCACGGATTCGTCAACACCGCTGTGGAATTTGGTTTGTAGCCTGTAATTGCACCATGTTAGTTTCTTGTTCAGTGCTGTTGGAAAAATCCCCAGGGAGTGGTTGATTATATGGTGTCTATATATGGACGTTTTGTCCTGGCCTGATGCACACTGAATAGAGACAAACGTTGACAATTTGCTGAGCACATTAAAGGCGTCTGGTTCTTACTGGGTGTTCTATTACAGTAAACCATATCCGTTAGGTAAATACCTTATAACTGTACCCAACCCATACAGAGGCATGTCACTGAAATCTGTGTGATGTAACATTATTTCCTTGCAGTGTGTTGAATTATGTTCCAAGTCAGGTGTAGTGATGCATCATAACATAATTCTCATTATTTAATTTTTTCTTATGTGTTTTATGTAGTTATTTAAAGTATTTTCAGTCACGTTAGCCTTAAATAACAGCTGTTTTATGGCAAATATTTCTGGTTTACCGACCCGTAACTCGTTAATCTCTGTAAAGTTTTTCTAATTTATATAAAGTATTGCTGTATTAACATCAGCAGAGGTCTGGCTCCTATGTTGAACACCAGTGGATTTGACTAAATAACTTATTTTTTGGTAATTTCTTACTATTCTGTATTTTACACATAGTCATACGATACAATTTAATGTTTTGCAGAACCATTATTCGTTCTTCCATGTAGTTACTTGAAGAGATGAGTTTTAATTGAATAGGATGACTTACCCATGAATTATGAAGTGGCACATCTAAGGTGACTACAAACCTACCTGCTGTTGGATTACAGGGGTTTCCTTATAATCAAGGAAAACCTAAGGGCATTTCCTAGTTTGAAGAAATGGGAAAACTATTGACAGGTTTCTGCCACTCTGAAGAAAAAAATATTCAGATTAAGTTATTAATCCCCTAAGGAATTTATTTGCCCTTCAGCTACTGTATTGGCCTATACAAATGACTGTTATTTTTTGTTTGTTTGTTCAGGATTTCTTGTCTTAGGCTTAGAGCAGCACCCGAGCCATTTTGGGAACCGCCTAAGACAAACTAAATTTGAAATCAGTGTGGAGAGCATCAAAACTAAATTGGCTTTTCACAGATGTAATGGTTGCAGGGCTCTTTTTCAATTTTTGCACACAGATAAGGCAGTAATAATGCTCCAAAATCATTTGCATTTACTATTATTTGTTAAAGACATAATTATCCCACTCGTGTGTTTGTTTTACAAAAGTTCTGGAAAATACATGTCAACAGTATTTTCAATGACGTGACAACATTAAAAATTCATGAAAATCTTTTTCTCCTAGAAATTACCTTTATAAACTGTGTTGTCTGTTTAGTAGTATGTAGTATCTGTGTAACTCGTGTTTTACCAAACATTGCCTGATGGTTGCTAGTAGCAGTAATGTGGTTAATGATGTCATCCAGCAACACAGACAGTCCCATGGATTAGCTACCATTGCCACATGTTGTTTCATCGGTTGCCATAGTTACCTGGTTGACATTGTTGAACACAGGAAGAAGGAAGTTGTCAGTGGAAATAAGGCCTGTACTGTTGCACTTCTTTTCCAGTTCAGAGATTTCTTCAAAGCTGGAAAATATGATTTGTCTGTTTTCATTGTCATGGGTGCCATGTGAGATACTAAAATGAAGGTGGAAGTTGGTGCGTTTGTATAGTCGGAATTACAAGTTCTGTTCAAACGTATTTTATACACATTTACTAGATAAACATGTCATTGACTAAACTATATGGTTTGCATGGAGGCAAAAAAGTCTTATGGATCAACTCTGAGTTCCATTTTACATCAGATATCTTTTTGTTTGTTTTTTTTTTTTTTTTCTTTTGAAGGGGCAGAAGTTGGTTATAAGGCCAACACATTTCTATTTTGTGTAATGTGGTCTGTAGTTGTAGTTGTTTGCATTGCAGCACGTTGAGAGAAATTTGACCTGGATGTTAGAGGGGTTAGCAGCTTGTTAACCAAAGCTACAGCATGCACACACATGCATGCCACATACACGGAGCACATCATTATCATCGCTCATATTTTTAAAGGTTTATGAGTGTTACTCGACAGCACTAATATGAAGTTGATTTATTTCAGCTTTGACTGTGTTCTGACCCTGTCTCTGATTCTTTGTCCTCAAGGTCATAGTCTAGAGCACGTTTACAATTTCTGTAATACTATTATTGTTAGTACTTTCAGATTAAAGTTAATGTTTTTTGTTAATGCAGACTGTGTCAAGTGGTGTTTTCTTGTGAGGCCACAGTATGTTTTATTATTTCTTCATGCACACATGCCTGTGTTACATTCAGTCTGGGCTTATTCTGGCACTTAACGTTCTGTCCTGGTGATGATGCTTTTTTGCCTCACAAGAGCTCAATTAGCAACATCACTGAAAAGACAGAGGAAAGGATGCAATTAACTTTCATACTGAATTTAAGGAATGACTGTACGTGACCCTGTTTCAGTCTAATCTTATAAAACAGTGTAACTCTTTGTCTCCTGTTTGATGATTGCGGTTTGTATTCAAAGGTCAGGTCATGATTCAGGCCACCCTTGACAATCTGTTGTGGTATCCTGATTTATAGATTGGATGAATTCAGCCAACTCTGCTTATAATTAATGTTGCAGTTCTGGGATTGTGGATGGACTCAGACACTTTTGTAACTGGAACACACTCGGCTGTTTGGTGTGACCCATGATGCTGTCTGAAAGGTCAGGTGACCAGAGAGCTGATCCTCCGTAGGAGTTGCAATTGGAGTAGTGAGACGACAGGCCGTGGATCGACAAACACAAAACCTGTGTGACCTCCCCTGGTTTGGACTCTGTTACTAACACACAGCCCAAATCAATTTTGCTGACACATGTGGGTGACCACCTCTGGCCAGGCCTCCTGGCCTCGACACACTCTCATCCTCTTTCACTGTCAAACCGTTGAAGGCTTTTCATCTGATAAACTGCTGCAGGAGGGAGACACTTCATCTGTGTGTCCATCTTTACATCTACTGGAGACATGGGCAGAAAGCTAAGCCTTGACCACTGGCACCATGCACAGACATGATGTAACAGGGAGCAGGGCATTGTGGTGTCCAAACCATTCTGAGTTGGATACTGTCATAGACGGGCAGTGGCTGGATGTGCACGCTGCTGTGTACATTAGTGGACATAAACAAGGCCAGCATTAGGGCAGGACAACAGATAGATTTATTGAGAGATGGACAGATGGAAGGACAAGTTACCAGGCAAATGTCAACAAGCGGAGCAAGTTTTTGTCATCCAGCTGTACTGAAGACAGACGTCACTTGTCAGGTCAGTGCCAGTCCACATACCTTTGCCACTCCAGAGGGATTGTGACAACGTCCATCATCTATCAGCCATCCACTCTGGAACGTCTGAAAGACAAGTTCTGCATCCAGCCATCGGATCATTCATGTAACATTTCAGAAGGGATAACAAAGACTTTTGTTTGTTCATCTACTCCAGTTAAAACTCAAATATCAAAGTCTGTTAACATTGAAGTAGAGAGATGGCACAGTCTGCTGTCCATCTATCAATTTTCATGCTTTTTGTCAGGTTGGCCTGATGTCTGGTTATAACTACTATCACCCACCTATTCCTCCTAACTTCAGACTGAATTATTGCCCTTCTTGCCATCATCCCTTCAACATGATGCCTAAGAAGGTGGCTTTGTACCCTGCAGACGATGACTTGGTGAGCTTGTCTACTGTCTACGACCTCCTAGATGAACAACAACACTACTACAAGGAGCTCATCCAGCAGCAGGAGAGGAACTACAGAGCCTTCCTTCAGATGCTGATGGACTCGTCATCTAGCCGCATGGACAGCCTGGTCAGAGAGATGCAGGACCTCAGGAACTGCCTGCAGAGAACAAAGGCTGAACTTGCAGATGTTAAAAAACAGGGTGTCCAGAACAGCAAGCGTACAGAATGCCTGGCTGAAGGCCTGGTGATGGTGCGGGGGGCAATGGATGGCCTCACTGTAAAAACAGGAATAACTGTGGGAGGTGCAGGAGGTCGAGCTTTGGATCTGAAGAATCGGAGTGGAGGTGCTGGGTTAAGGTTTGATGGAAGAGGACGAGGAGGCAGAGGAGAGAGGAAACCTGAACCAAAAGCAGTAAAGCTTGTGGCAGACCTCACAGACATCCATTTTGATTACATCAAGGTTGTATGATGAAATGGAAAGGCTTTTTTGCCATTTTCTGCACTTCAGGGGTCTATTTATTTTTTTGAGGAGGAAAAAAAAAACTGTCAATGTGTTGAGATGTTTGTGATTCATACTGTAAATATTGAGGTCATTTGATCATTTAGTTTCATTGCTTGTTTTAACTGTGCCTGTTTATTGTAGGGTCACTTTTTGGTGCCTCTGTATTTTAATCTACTTTTTCTACCTTTTTAGGCTGACCAACTAACAGAAGAGCAGATTGCAGGTAAAGGAACACAATTAAAGACTGCTTTAGTGTCTTTGAGATTTTATATTGTTACCTATAATTTCTAATATTTTCTGTTTTACCTCCCCTGCCACCCTGTTTTGTTGTCAGAGTTTAAGGAGGCATTCTCCTTGTTTGATAAGGACGGAGATGGGACCATCACCACTAAGGAGCTAGGCACCGTCATGAGGTCACTGGGTCAAAACCCAACCGAAGCTGAACTGCAGGACATGATCAATGAGGTCGATGCAGATGGTACGGTGAAAGCCCTGCAACCTGGGGAAATATTGGCTTATCAAACTTGCTTTTGTAGAGCTTTTTCATTTTACTGTAAAAGTAGTGAAGATATTTTTCTCTAGGTAATGGGACCATTGACTTTCCTGAGTTCCTGACAATGATGGCGAGGAAGATGAAGGACACTGACAGCGAGGAGGAGATCAGGGAGGCGTTCAGGGTTTTTGATAAGGTAGGTCTGTGTGCGCTGGTCAACATGTGCTTTGAAACCCAGGTATTCTTATTTGACCAATCAATCACACCAATTCACAAAGTGCTTCATGAACATGTGGTGACTGTACTGTTCCCTGTTCCATATGTGTTTAAGTGACCTCTTGTGTCCCCACAGGATGGCAACGGTTACATTAGTGCGGCAGAGCTGCGTCATGTGATGACTAACCTTGGAGAGAAACTGACAGATGAGGAAGTAGATGAGATGATCAGAGAAGCTGATATTGATGGAGACGGTCAGGTCAACTATGAAGGTACAGACGAGCACAGCTTAACACAAAAGTATCCCAATACAGTTACATGTTTTAAAGAAAAAAAAAAGTTTGAGGCTCTTTCCCTGTAAGATTATATGACTAGTATATATGACTAATAACACTAATAGATGGTTTAATGTACTGTCGTCTGATTGTTAAACGCTTACTGATGTTTGCTTGTCATTTTGTTTCCCCCTGCAGAATTTGTTCAGATGATGACTGCCAAATGAATGGAGCTCACATTACAAAGAATCAGTCAAATGTTTCACTTACCTCTTATTGCAAAAATCTACATTTATTCATACTGTATAGACAACTTAAACTGAATGTGAAAACTGAAAAATCTGTCCATTTAAACAAGCTCAAAAAAGGTAAAAGACAAAACCAAAATGAATCTGCATGTACTGGCTTGTATCCCTCGTCCCCCCCCTCAAAGCACTGAGCTGCCCAATCAGATCTCAACTCGTTAGCCAAGCAGCCCTTCTGCAGCTGGCTGGTTTGGCCACTGCTGCTCTGCTTCCTGGTTCCATCTGCCTGATGTCATGACGATTATTTGGGTTGGCCAATCACCTTTCTTCTTTTCCTTCCTGTTTTCTTTTGTTCTGTTCTTCATGCATGCAGCTTTAGATGGGTTACTGTTGAGAGCCCAATGGCAGAAGGCTGTTGTTGAGCTTCACATTAGCCTGGGACCCACAGTGAGGAGGATGGGTTAGTTGAGAGATGGATAGGAGTGAGTGATTGCAGACCCTGCAGGTTGCTTACCTAAATGAAGTCAGTAATGACAGAGATATTTTTAAGAAAAATATTAAAATGGAATAAACAACTCATTTTAGATTGTGTTTCTGGCATGTCAGGATAACTTGCTTTATCTTTTGTGTGTTTACCTTTTTTGAGGGTGAAGCCTGGGTGGGGTGTAGATTTTAAGGCCCTTTGGACAATGAGTGTGTCCTAGTCTTATCTGGACGGGATGGGTGGGCTAGGTGGTCATGTACAGGGGCAACTTTGGAGGCAATACCTATATGAGTGTTGAAAGAGTTGAAGATTTACAAAAGAAACAATGAACAGTGGGATTCAACATGGTTACTGCACAGTTCAAGTGGGATATTGCATCAGATGTTGCTTCTGTCATTATTGTTCTGGGCGTCAAATTTCAGTTTAGTGGGGACAGGGTCGGTGCTTTGCAGCCTTTCTATCTTGTGTTTGTGTGCGAGTTTGTGTGCGTGTGTGGGTGCGGCGAGGCCCGGCCCAGTCCAACTGTTCTGTTCAGTTCAGTTGATCTGCATTCCAAGTTGTACATGCTAGTCTTTGCATTTTGTTTTTCCAATAAAATATCATGAACTAAGACGCTGTGTCGGCTCTGGATGTTTTTAAATGTATTTATTTCTTGGAGAGGCAGTTTGGGTTGGTTCTGTGGGGGAAGTGCTGCTTTCAAGTGACTCATGGTGGTAGTGCATGTGATGCAAGGTGTGAGCAGTGACACTAAAGCCCACCTAAAAAGAACAAGTTTAGCTCCTACAAGTTTAGTACAGTGTAGTAAACATGCAAACACATGAAATAAAGTGAAAACTACGCAAAAGGTACAAACGTTTTGAAGCCTCAAAAATGAAAGCCATGATTAGACACTGCATTAATGGAATAAGGTACCCCCTTTCAGTCCACAAAATCAGAAACGAGCAACAAAATGAAAGAAAACAAGTGACAAAAATAATAAAATATGCAGCAAAATGATACAAATGCACAAAAAAAAGCATTCACTATCATTCCCTTCATAATATGTAGAACTTATTTATGCAATTATTGACTCAATTAGAATCGGAAATCCAAACTGTAAAGACTAAATAAATAACAGCAAGGCACAAGACTTAAAATTTTAAAAAAGGCTGCGTAGTGAAAATAAAACGAACAAAATGAGTTGACAAAATGAACAAAATAGCAAAATGCAATAAAATGAATATAAACAATAATAAAACAAATGGGCCAAAAATACAAAAAAAGTATTAAGAAAAAAAAAAAAACTAAGTGCACAAACATTAAAAAACTGCAGACGAAGTGAACAAACAATCCATAAAATTCACAAAATGTCCAGAAAATCAAAAATGAACAAAACAAAGAGCGGGCAGCAAAATGAAAAAAAAAAATCTGAAATAAGTGTGAAAATTAAAGCAGTTGATAAGATGAGCAACAAAATGTGCAAAAAAGCAACAGAATGAGGAAAACTCAACAAAAAATAATCAACAAAATGCAGCAACATGAAAAAACAATACACAAGATGAACAAAACAGTCCAGAAAGTTAAAAATGAACAAAATTATAAGCATCAAAATAATACAACAGGTAGCAAGAGTGAGAAAAATCTCTGAAACAATCCACAAACTGAACAAAAACTGACAAAATGGTCAAGAAATTAACAGAAAAGTAAATTATATAAGATGAACAAAAATAAGTTGCACAATCATCGCAAGAAAGTTGGAGGGGGAAAAAAATGGAGGATGCTCTTCATAATATGTAGAACTGAAATGAAATCAAAGGTATTTATGTACTGATGTGACTAAACTGGAGTCAGAAAATCAAGCTGGAAGACTAAATGAATATTAATGAAAATATAACTGGAAAGAATCGAGCAGCTCATATGATTTCGGTGAATACAGTAAGACTAAAATTTAAACCAAACCTGTTGGAAATATTCAGTTCACTGTAAATGATTGTAATCAAGAGGGTCCAGGGTGTGTCTTCACTGGACCATCGTGTGTGCATATGGAGCGGTGTCACCAGCTTCCATCATCCACATCGTCCATCTGCAGATGAGGAGGCGTTGCTAGGCAACGTGGTGAGGCCTGGGATGGGTGGAGGGGAATGAGGGAGCAGAAAACTGTGGGAGTTTGTGTAGCGAGAGCGGAGACGGGCGGGGGGGGCAAGAAAGACGAAGGACAATAATAGAAACGTGAGAACAAGGGTTGACTTGAGAAGATAAACACAGAGATTCACAGAGCATCTTAAATCCAAGATGCCTGGAGCTGAATGATGCCGACCGCCGGGGGGTTGTTTTTAACATGGGGGTGGGCGAATGAATGACGAACAATTCATTTCCTGTTTCTGGCGAAAGGTTAATGCACTGATTTGTGAGTTTACCGCAGGAGTTTATGAAGGGAACAAAAGAATGAAAGTAAGCAACGAAAGGAGGAAACAAACAAAAGACTCAAGAAAACAGAAACATGAAAAACAAGAACAAAATATGCAAGAAAATGAACAAACAAGCCACAAAATGGACAAGATAATCAAAATGTGCAGCAAAATTAAAGATCTATGAAATGAGCAAGAAAATGAACAAAACCATCCACATACTGAAAAAATAAGCAACAAAATGTAATAAAATTAATCAAGTAACCAACAATATTAGCAAAACAATCCACAAAATATATATAATTATAATATAATTAATCAACAATAGTCCAGAAAATGTGAAATGGACAAAATAATAAACAAAATGAATGAAACAACTGATGAAATAAACAAAAATGTTTTTTAAAGCAATAGACGGAAGAAAAATGAACAGAATAAGCAACAAAGTGGACAAAATAAGTAGCAGAATGAAGAAAAAATACAAACTAGGCACCAACCAAGAACAAAATAATCAAGAAAACAAGGAAAAAATGAAACAGTAAGCACCGAGAATGAGGAAAAAAATTTTGAAATAAGCAGCAAAAAGAAAAAAAAAACTAAGAAAAGAAATGAACAAACTAAGCAACAGAATAAGGAAAAATGAACAAAATAGCCAAGAAGAGACAAAAAAAAAAAAAAACAAAATGAACAAACATGAAAAAACAATACACAAAATGAATGAATAGTCCAGAAGATGAAAAATGAACAAAATAATGAGCAACAAATGTACAAAACAATAAAAAAAATAACAAAATAATAAGAAAAATGAACAAACTAACCAAGGAAGGGGACAAAATAATCAATAAAATTAACAAAATAATCAAGAAAACAAGGAAAAATGAAAAATAAGCACCCAAATGAAGAAAAAATAATGAATATATGCAGCAAGACAAAAAAAATACACAAACTAAGCAAAAATGAACAAAATAATCAACAAAATGAAAAAAGGAAAAATATAAGCCATAGAATTAGACCAAAAATAAACAAACATGAAAAAAAAAACAATCCACAAAGTGAACACAACAGTTGAGAAATTGAAAAATGAAAAAAAAGAAAATATACAAAAGAAGAGACCAAAGAAGCAAAATGAAGAAAAATACAAAACAAGTAACAAAATGAACAAAATAAGCAAAATAACAAAAAAAAAAGCAACAAAACTGAACAAAACAAGAAGCAAAATTAAGGAAAGCAACAAAATTAGCATCACTTTCCACAAAATGAACAAAACAAAAGGATTAACAAAAATGCACAAAATACCAAACAAACCTACTACAAGTTAACCGAGAAAATAACTAAAAATGCATCATCATTTACACACTGGTGTCCTCAGAGTCCCTAAATACACTGCAGACATCATCCAAATTCACAAACGACTGGAAATAAAACAGAAAACCCTGAATTGAAAGGGTTTGAGTGGACGCAGTGTCCACCGTGTGTCCAGGTGTGGCTTTAAACGACCCCCTGTGGGGTCTTTAAACATTGTTATACCTCATATTAATATAAACGTGTCAGAGATGTGGAATAAGATGGACACAGATGAAGATGAGAGGAAACAGTGATGAGGAGGTGTAGGAGGTGTCAGATTCATCCACGGATCTCACTCACACACACACACATTCAGTAGTTGCGGTTATGTAACTGTCTGAAGTGTATTAATACATCTTGCTGCTGCTTGCTGCCACCCCGTTATTAACAGGGTTTCCGATGCAGACGATTCCTTTCAGCCCCTGAAATTCGTCTCACACGCACTTATTGATGGTGTTACGACAGCAAATGCACTAAAGCAGTTTAAAGTAGTGTAAAACACACACTGGCCCACTGGTCCTTGCTCCAGCTTTCACCCATATAAATATTTTAGTTTTTCACCTGACAGCCAGGAGTGTGTGTATGCGTATGTGTGTTTATGTCAAGACGGGGTCCAAAACCTGAAACCTCACCAACCCGTGGGGACGCCCAGAGCACTAAGACTGGGTTTTCTGGGTTAACAACATGCTCAACACCACATTTTTTATTTAAGATTGGAGCTGACTTTATACTGTTATTCTTATGTAAACTAGCCATTTGTGTTGCTTTATTGTGCTTTAACTGTTGTTTTCATTTCATCTAAGTACCGTATTTTCCGGACCATAAGGCACTCCGGACTATAAGGCGCACCCTCCAAAAATGACCAATTTTTAGATTTTTTCCATACATAAGGCGCACCGGACTATAAGGC
>JAQQAE010005279.1:0-17799 GCA_029823295.1 Pseudamia nigra | reverse complement strand
CACTTCAGTGAAATTGTTAAACACAAACCCCACCCCCGACCCTCACAAGGATTAAGGGGTAGAAAATGGATGGATGGATGGACAGACTTATAAACCAAAAACAAGTTACACTCTCCTAAATTAGCATTGCTCCACAAGTTAATTTAATTCCTTCGTCAGGTTACTGTATGATAAACTTCATGCCTCTTAGATCTCATTTGCTTTCCTGTATTAAAGCTTTGTGTATCATCAAATGTGTTTAAGTATGATTTGCTCTATGTGGAATGAAGCATGTGACTATAATGTATATATCAAAATTGTCAGTTTTTAACATCTGGCAGCTTTTTCCACTCCCATTAATTTTATCTTGGGTGAGTACTAATCTGGTATTTTACAGACAGCAGAATAGGAGTGTTTAAAAACAAAGGATAAGGATAAGATGACCATAATAAATAGCCATTAATACTTAAGACTTATTTTTGCAGTTGTTATTCCTGAATTTTCTTAATGCTGCGTGTTTGTGTGTAGGTAAGAATGGCGAGCTCCTGCCAACCACAGAGGAGGCTGAGGAGCTTGTGCGTGCATTGCAGGCAATGGGGTCCTACCCAGATTCTTTGGTGTGCCTCACCTCCATGGGTGAACTAGCACCCCAGCCTGGAGGCATGGGGGACCTGCTCAACAGCCGCATCCCTACAGAGAACTTCCCTAGTCTTGAGCTGGAGGACAATCTACTACAGTCCACTGGGGGCCACTTTCCTCCTTCTCCACCATCTCAGCCCTCTAACCAGCCGCCCACATCCTGCTCCAACCTGAACTCATCGTCTTCTACAGCAGCACCCTCCACCACCTCGTTGCTCACGCAGACGTCCCTAACAGAACGAACGTTTTCACGGACACACACATCCAATGTCCTGTCCAAAACAGATGCACCCACGTCGTCTTCCCAAGGCAGCCACTACAGCAGTGACCACGTGCCATCCCCATACAGTGACCACATATCTTCACCCCATACCACTTCCTTCCCAACAGATACCCCTCTGCTACTGGAGGTCCCTCTCAGTGGGGTACCAGGACCCCCACGTGCATCATGGAACAATCTCCCTCTCCCTCTCACTGACCCTTCGCAGTTTGGCAATCTCATAGGTTCAGAAACTCATCTCATATCCACGTCACTATCCACGTCACTGTCTACTCCACCAGCCACCACCCACTCTGTGACACTGCAGCCCATGGCTGCGCTCTCAGCTATGCCTCAGAGTGGCCTGACAGGTTTATCGACCCCTCCTGCGACCTCATCCTCCCTCCCATCTTCTTCACATGATCTTATGACCTCTACACAGCCCAAGCAGCAGCTCCCTCAGTTCAGCGCGGCCTTTGGCCATCAATTGGCCTCCCACAGTGGCATCCCAAAAGATGTGCAGCCTAGCCACAGCTCGACAGCGCCCCCTGCTGGTTTCTCTATAGTTAGTGCCACCGCTGCAAGTGCCAACAGCGCCACGCCACCCTTCACGCAAAGTAAATGAGATGGCCTGCAGCGGCTGTAAGATGGTCTGTGGACTCCCACTCACTTACAATCCATTTTCTGGTGTCTCATTGACCACCCTTTTTCATCTGCTATATGTGTGCAATGTGAAAAATAGTGCACTATTTATAATGAATTTGCACAACCTCAGATTTTCCTCAGTATTTTCTGTTGTCGTTCATTTATTCAGTAGCCAGATGGGGTGTAAGTCAGTAGGAGTCCATGTTTCATGCCTTGTGGTTACGTCACCAGAGAGTTCCAGTCAGAAAGCAGATTTGTGGTGAAATAAACGGGTGAAAATTGCAGAAGGACCTTAGCAGAGATTATCTCAGAACTCATTGACGTAGATGCCTCAATCAGTGGTTGGTTTTCTTTGCTTTCCAATTAAGTCCTGTCTTTAAATGAACTGTACCCTGCCTTGCTCAGATGGCCATTGCATTTTGATTTTCTTCCTGTTTCATACAGTGCTTCTGTCAACCCTTTGGAAAACAAGAGTACAGCTTTTCAAGTTTGTGACCCTTCATGTTTGAAGCTATTTAATTATCATAATATAGAATCTTATTGAGTCAGATTTCACAGTCATGAATTTACCAAAATACTTTTAAACAGCTGTTTTTATATTGTGTATACTGTATATGTGCTCATTTATCAGTTTGTTCGGACATCAAAATCTCTGACCTCACCATTGGTTGTGGGACTCTGAGTGGCATAGTAGACACTTGAAGGCAAATATAGTTTCTTAAAGCAATAAACACATTAACATAACTCTAGCATTGTTAAAGTCTCATTACATGTAGCTTCACTTGGTGAATGCAGGCTGATGTGGATCAGGAATATCTATTTTGGCCTCAATAACTGTTGTAACCCTTTATTTTACAACAGGTTCACAAAGAGACCAGCAATCAGGTTAGCTCGGCTTCTTTTCTCGGGTCATACTTAGTGGATTTTAGAGATTAATAGCAAGCTTCAGTGTTATGGGTCAGGCAATGACAGTGTAATCCAGGGACTTTAAGTGTCTACTCTGAAAGGTGCTCTCTGGTCCCCATATACAATGGTCTTTAGTGACCTCCATGTAATACTTGTAACGGACAAATTCAGTTTCAGGACAAAGGAAACTCACTGTATAATGTCACGGCCAAGGTAAAAACCTGAGTGAAAGCTTTTAGGCAGTGAATTGGTTTTGGAATATTTTACTCATCAGTTCATTGTAACATGATGGTATAAATTGGTCTGCTGAGCACGTCTGAGGTATAGCACTGTTTGTTTTACTCGAAACACAAGTTTATGCTCTGCTGCTTTTAAGGTAAATGATGCAAACCGGGGTCCGATTAAAATTACTCCTCCCCTGTCTGTTATCAACTCATACAGCAGTACAGCCATGGCTTTTGATAGATATTATATTAGACATTGACAGATTGTCAGACATTGTTGAGTATTAGGTATATAGAGTAGCAATCTCTACTTTGGGGTTTGTGGTGATTATTGAGTAGCAATGGATTGAAAATGTTCTTTGCAATGTATTCAGTGGAACCTGTGTTTTGTAGAGTTGAGTCTCTGGTTTTTAATGGCTATCAAAATGCTTGTCTTGAAGTCGAAGGGATCAGTGTTTGTGTGTTGTTCTGTCATTTTGTTTTAAAAATATTCTGGTGGAGAATGTTTTTGATAGCTATTAAACTGCAGGAAGCAGTCTTGAGATTGCATGGGACAGCAACCTTTTGTTTGACATTAAATTATGGTCGCTGGCTTGATTGCTGGTGGTCAAAACATGGGGATATTTGCATTGGCATTTCTTTTCATGGAGAACTACAGATCTTTACATGTCGTGTTTAACGTAGATTTGCACAGGAGTGGAGGACGCTGGTGTTTCGCAAACCCCGTGTCTTTTTTTTGCCTTGTTTGCTTGGACGCTCATTAAACGAACAGCTGCCGTCATTAACAGCTCTGAGCCTGAACCAGACCCCCATCCAGCTGTGAGAAGGCCCAGTTCTGTCTCCCTCCCAGAGACAACACGTCATGAAGTGCAAAAGCCCTGTAGCTCCGCCGGAGACGCCTGGGCTTCTTGGTCGACTGTAGTGTTGTCACTTAGTCATGAACACAGTGTCCCATGAAATTTTGAAAAACTAGGTTGGATGAAACTGTTTGAAATAAGCTGCTGTATCCACAAAGCATGAGATTAGTCACCGCACCCGTTTTCACTCTTCAAACAACCACGTAGAACAAAGTTAACAGGGCTCGTAGGCACATGTAACTGCTTGAATTCAGAGATGGCTGACAAATTCCTATACTCATTGAATGTACTGTATTACTGTTTTTAAAGATAGGATGAGCTAATCTAGTCACCTTTTGTTATTGGTCCTTGTTTTAATTTGTCTAAGGTATTTTTTGTATACAAAGGTTTACATTTTTATGTATATTTTTCTTGTGTACAAATTATGTAATATGTGTACAAACACTGTATGTAATATCTGTATATAGTGTGATAAATTTGATCTTTTGTTTTTGGATGTATAAATAAAACTTGCTGTGAAGTATTTACTGACATAGTTTCACAATGTTTTATTTTTCACATCAGTATCAGCTAGTAACTGGAAAATGTCATGGAAATTTTGAGTGTACTCAGGCAGATTCACTCCTAAATTATAGTACCTCCTAAATCCCAGAACATCTGAGAATTATCACCAAAGGAAGAGAACGTTCACTTTAACGCAGGCTGCCTGTGGAATCACTCAAACAAAGGCTACTGTGTCACCAACTGTTGCTCAGATCATCAAAATCTTTTCACCAGGAGTGATAGGTTTGTTTGAACACACAGATATAATTTTATGTAGGCTCAGTGGAAATTGTGTGAGACATATCAAGTTAAACAAGTGAGAGTTAATTGGATTTGAATAGACACCTGTGCTCTCACCGAACATGGGAGTATGTACATGCAGCAGCTGGATGGACCTTCTGTGGCTCTGAGGCTCAGATGTTACATTCTGTAAGTCACTGGGCTTTGGTTGGCAGATTTCCTGAAAGACGACAAATGTGGCTACATTTCTGATTAAAGTGATGAACCTGTTGTAAACAATCCCTGCTTCAAACAAGTTTAAGCAGAAATATTGTGGATAATTTCAGAGACTTTATCCACTCAGTTGTCACACCCACTTTAACTCACAAACATTCTGTCCCATTAGCTCCTATTGTAAACTCAAAAACGTCCAAAAACATCCTACAACACTGGTAATTAACTCATAGAATTGGTTTCCCGACCTATTTTAAACCAGGACTTGAGATGGCTTTCTCAGACATGGATTAAAATAGTCTTGAGCTAAATAATCTGATTTCTTGAAGGCAGGCTCGAGATAATCCAGGTCTAACTGAGGACTTAAATTACTGTAAACCTGGACGGGGGCAGGTTTAACTTCAGATTAAAGTCTGTTTGCCACATGGAGCATGGTGAAAATGGATTAGCATGACCCTATCAATGAAATACCAACACCACAAAGAAAATACTTTACTGATCTCTATTTATTTTTACAAAACCCACCAAGTGAATATTACAATGACCAACCTGTTCCCATGACAGCGGTGACCAGTGACATAACTGGACACACCTCTGCTTTGCAAATTTTTTCATACAGATGTGTCTCGAGTGATACACAAGTGATTGATTCATGTTATTTAGCTTAATACATTACATTTTATGTTACCTGCATTATGTATTTCATTTTGATGATAAAAGATGGTTTGTTGTTCCAATACATTTTAGTTGAATTATTACTGCATTTGAACAAGGGTCTTTAGTTCACAAAGGCACATGGTTAATAGGGGAATTGTTACAAAGAACACTGACATGTTGCTTGTGCTGCTTCTTCATGTTTGATAAACAAGTCAACATGAGGGATTTTCATTCTGATTTCAGGTTCTATTAAATATTGTAATTTACACTCATGGAATTCTGTAGCTGGTTTCTCATATATGATCAACCCTCTTGTCCTCCTGTTCGTGTTGGAGATACTGTTACAGGTGAAGTGAGCCGATTTTCTGGACTCCGCTCCACCTCCTCCAACATCTGGTTCAAACTCAGGTCACCTTTTTCAGAATTAGACCTAAGAGTTCAAGAGTTGAGGTCAAACATTAAATTGTGTCCTATACCAAATGAGTACTGGATCTACACTGTCAAGATAGCCATCATCTGAAATGCCTTCTAAAGGTTGTTTCAATCATCCAGTCCATGAGTCTCCCAGGTCATCTGTCTCTGGTCGACCTACGGGTCCCACATCTGTCTTGGAAATGCTCCCTATGAGCAATGGCGGTTGTTTTTTCAACTGTATTTTAATGTTTTTCCATGGGATCTTTAAAAGCAATATATGAATTGTTGTACCACAAAACACACACCTCAAAGTGAGCGATTAGTGCCATCAGGAAACATGAAGTTATTGGAGGGTTTATGCCATTAATTTGGACATTTTATCATTACATTTTTATTAATTTCCTTTACAAGTATCTTCCCAGTTTCACTAAAGTTCTTAGAATAGAGAAAGGCGGGAAAAAGCATTCAAAGTCAGAAGTCAAACTTCAACTCTACACACACACACACACACACACACACACACACACACACACACTGTTAAAGCTTATATAGAAATATTCCACTCCAGGATTTCAGAGTATTTGCACTAGCCAGGCTTCCAACAGGTGAAGTGTCTTTGATTACCTTAGTTCCAGACTATCTAGTCTAGAACTTGTTAATCTGAAGTTAAGTAACATCTCAGAAAGACATTGGATTAGTGTGGATAAATTTAAATTACATTAGCTTAGTTTTATTTAAACCATGAATGTGAAACCAGCCCATAATGTAAAAGCCTAGTACAGAAATAGACAATAATGTAAACATCTGTGAAAGTAACGGGATATCTACATAGACACCTGATCATGATGTAATAGTAATGATCTTTTTTTTAATCGTTTCTCTAGTTTCTTACAGTTTTAAATTTTAAATACGTTGTTCAGAATTTCAAAACTCATCTGTGACTTCTCACAGTTTGATACAACAGTGAACCTTTAAGTACTTGAACAAAAGTGAATTTCAGGGAATTACTGCATGAAAATTAAAGAGTAAATGTTTTCATTTATTATTTTCATACTCACATACAAAATTATTACGTTAACGAGCTACTGAAGGACTAGAATAGTCTAGACAACTACGCAATAGAATTGCATAGTAAGTAAAATAATTACAAAATCATCTGTTTGACAGGCTTGTGTTCTAAATTTACAACGGACGAATTCAGGAAATGTTACATCAATTTTCAAATACAGATTTACTGTTTATATCAAGGGGAAAATAAAATGTTACTGTGATGCAATTCGTTTCACTCAAACAGTTGACTTCACACCTTTGTGAATTTCACATTTTGAAACATGTTCTGCACACTACAGGCATTGTATCCACACTTATTCACATCCATTTTTAAATTCCCAGTGTGGCATCTGTCTGATGTTGCCATTTTAATGTTTGTTTCTCCTCTGTCCACGAACCCCAATCAGTCAGGGCAGCTGGGAACCAACGCAGAACCCCGTTCTTTTGGGAGGTTTTTCTCTTCAGTTAAAAACAATAACATAAATTAACCTGCTATGACTACCTTTATAACTTGAGCAGAGGAGTACTGATGCATCTACAGATGAACTTTAGAGCAGCATGATTTGATAAGATTGCAATATGGCAATTTCTGCCCTTTGATGAAAAATGAACAGAAATCATGAAAAAGAACAAGCTAACAGAAAATTAACAAAATAACAGCAATTGTACCAATACCAAAATGATCACCAAATAAACTAATGACGCAACATACTGTACTGGCACCCTAGTTAAAAATTAACTTAACAAAAATGATTAAAACGTCAATAAAATGAGCAAACATAGGCAGAATTAGCAATCCAATCATTCAAAAATAAACAAAATGACCAATTAAATGAACAAATATAAAAAGAACAAGCAAAATAATACATATCCATAAATGCAGTTGGAGCATCTTAGATCTTAATACAGACCTTTAAATTGCAGCCCTGTGTGACTATTTAATTGCACAGGCTAATATTGCAATCACAGTTTAATTGTGCAATGCCGATTTACTCTGACAGATGTTGCTAATATGATTGATTAACCATTTCTTTTAATTTGTTGCTTCTGTCCACCTTAATCTAAATGTAGCACTTAATACGGTAGCTTGTTTTTAAATCGCAGCAGGATGAAGTCAGAAAGCTGTCATAACTTGGGTAAAACTGGTTAAATGTTACACCTTTAAGACACAGTAACAATGGCAGAACATATCCATCAAGTTGGTACCAATTTTCTTTTATTTTCTGCTTAATCATTTGACAAATTCCAAGAAGTCCAACAGCACTGTCCTGAATTAGCAAACATAAATAGTGGACCACAAACTTTCAGCAGTATCACACAAAATGAAAAGTACATTTTAAGTGATTGCTATCCAGAGTTTACCGATACATGAACACGTCACAAAACCAAACTTTAGTCCCTCTAATACTGCTCTTTTGGGTTATAAAAATAGTTTAATAGAATTATACTTGTGCTAAAATGACCCCCGGCGATCACACTGCCTTATTGCCATACAACACACAAGGGGAAAAAAAAGCAATAAATGTGGTGTCTTTGCAACATAATATTGTAGCCTTTTTTTTTTTTAAACCAACAGAAATCTACAAAGTGCAACACATAAGATATTAGACCATGTAAAAGGTGCAAATTATCTTAACTTGTATTCGTTCGGGGAAGAGGGTTTACATGGCACATTTCAAATGAGAAGTCGGAGTTTTTCTCCACAGAAGAGCAGAAAACAGAAAAAACAATACTGAACAACAGGGTATGAGAATGGAAATAACGGACGCAGCTCGGCTTGATCAGAGTCTCGTACCTTTTCTTGATTGAACAAATATTCTGCCTATTTCTGTGAATAACTTTTAAAAATTTAACTGTATTCTATCACAAGAGGCGACAAGAAAGAAAAATGAGCACCAAAAAAAAGCTCCCAAAATGCCATGTGCGCTAAATGGCATGTCAAAAACAGTGTAGCCTACAAACTCAAATTGTGAGAATTAAATTTGTTCATGTGCAGTGGTAACCACAAGTTATGGCAGTGACACTAAAATCTGTTGGTGTTCCAGCATGATCGAGACACTGACCGTTTACACGCACAGTAGTATTCCCGTTATTCAGAATATGACAGTATTTGGTAATTGACAGGTGCTACGTAAACAGAATATTCAGAATCCCCCCCCCCCCCAAATGGAGCATTTTGTGAATAAGTCATGGATTATGCGGTATTATTTATCTGGACATGTACACAACATATTCAGAAAACGTGTCTCATTTGTAGGGTTAAATCAGCTGTTGTAGCTACAAAGATCCTGTCTGGTACAGATGAACACTCTTAAGTAAAGTCCCCAGCTCTTTGTCAGAGGAAAACTACATAAAAACACTGTCACAGTTATACAGGTAGGGTTTTAAAAACAAAGACTCTACCCTGAAGGAATGAAACAGTGAGGCTGAGTTCAATCAGTAGAACATCAGTTAAAAACTCTGGGGGAAAAAAAACTTCCCTTATTGGGCTCTGAACAGCAGCATATAAACAGGAATATTAGCAGAAGATTCATTTATTCACTGGCCATGTAAACAGCATATTTGGAAAACTGTCTTTTTTCAGAATAAGAGGGAAAAATGGAATATTGTGTTGATGTAAACAAAGTCAGACTCTACAGTAGGTATGACTGAGTGTGAATGTTCAGCCCTGCAATGAACATGCAACTCATCCAGGGTGTACCCCACAAACAGCCCTAAGTCGGCTGGGATAGGCTCCTGCTGAGGATTAAGGGATAGAAAATGAATGAATGAATAAACATAGTCAGTGTCACCAGGCAAAAGTGATACTGAAAAGGTTTAGAAATAATGACTGGCAAATTAAGATCTAACTGAGACTCTGTGTTCACCCTCAAATGACAGATGGACACACAAGATGCCACTTTTTGGAAAACTGATAAGGCAGGAATCAATCGGAATGAGTCAGCTGATATTCAGCCAGAAGAGGAGTCAACACTGACTCTTTGCATAAAGTCTACCACAAATCTCTATATGACCTGGGTTAAGCTCAGCCACGGTGTTTATGAACATCTATGATTGAGATGTCATCTATACTGCCCTATAAATGCAAAGTACACCAACTATCCAAACAGTCTTCCTTCATTTTTTTCAGTTTTCATATTTTTGTTCATTTTGCTCCATATAATTCCCGTCTCTTCATTTTACTTTTAATTTTTTAACTTTCCTGATTTTTTTGCTTCCAATTTTGTTTATTCACTCCTTGATTTATTCATTTCCAGTCCAAACACTGACTTACTGCTGTTTCTCTTCTTTTGGTCTGCATTTTAGTCTTGCTGCAACTATGAAAACATGATTTCCTCTGATATGAAACATGAATGCCTTAAGACTGTACCCTACAAACACAAATCCTCTACTTGTGTTACTGAACTTTGCCTTGGAAGGGCACTTTAAGCCTGGTGGAAGAATTGATGATTAGTTTGTGCAAATTTCCAGACATGCAACTCTTTGCAGCCAGTCAGCATAACTGGCTCATTATAATAATAAAATAATCAGACTACAAATGGTCCAACATGCACCTCTTGGCATCCCAAGTACATTTCTTCCATTCGGACTATAGATGACATTTCAATCAATTTCATAGAACATTGGCTTTTTAGCAGATATTTTAAACGTCTGAACTGCTATCAACTGTTCTTCGATAGAGCACAGAATCAGCTGAGAAAATTAAAACTGAATCAGCAAAATTCACCCAACATGAAATTTGTCACTGCCAAAATTTTTTAGTTATGACTGCACTCATTCTGTCAAGGAATGAAAGAAATGTAATTATAACTTGTTTTCAAAGTATTGCTGCATATGCATTTTAATGCCAGAAAGAAAAAAGAAAATCATAGAAAAACATCCGATCAAATATTTTAAAGCTGACACTATTTATACCATTCATCACAAATACTCTAAGGCTGATTCGACATTCCTCCAGCCCTGTAGGAGTATGCTACAACACATACTACTCAGGCCCATCTGTAGGTTTTATACCGTTCTATTATCAAGCACATTCCATTTAAACTAGTAAGAAATAGTAGCAGTGCTGCTGGACTTGTAACACCTCCTGGCTTTATATCAGTATGTACATCTGAGAGCAGTGTCAGAAGTCTAAATGCATTCACTGTACAGCTGAAAAACTTCTCGCCTGCATCTAAAAATCGCAAAATGGAAAAGATACAGCCAGGCAAATATTACACTGCATGACCAACTCCAGCGTCCAAGATGAGACTTCAGCTCGACTTTTTTGTGTCTCAGATAGCGGGCACATACCTGTAAAATAAGTCTCGTGCTACTGTTTTATGGCTACTTTGTTTATAGTCAAAGGCATTTATACTTGAAGTGCAATTAAAGCTGTTGGTACACTGAGGAGATAGACAGTACCACTGCAGCTCCTAGGAAGACTAAGAGAGTCTGCTGAGTTAAAAAGTACATGATGGCACTTCCCTGTCAATGGAATGAATGGACAAAACCTTAGTTTATCTCACAAATCAAATGCAAACACAAAAAAAGATGAGGCCAGGTCCAACCAACCATCACAACTTGAAGCCTTGTGGAATCGGGGCTGGCGTCAGAGGATCCAGTGCTTAAAACTGGTAGGGGCTTGATTGATCCAGCCATTTTGTTTTTTACATTCTCCAACATAATTACAGTCACAGCACAGAGTGTCAAACCAACAAGTCAGAGAGAATTAAGAAATACATTATAAATCAAATGTAAAACATCATAGAGGGCAGCCATTCTCATTCCCTAGATGAGTACTTTAAATTTTTTACAACTGCTGAAATCAAAGACTGATATACAAAATAAGTACAAAGGCAAGGCAATCTCACTTATGGCCATTTTAGTCTCAAAATATTTACCGCACAACCATTATCTACAGTTTGCATTTGGCCATTTGTACACAGTGGTTTTCATTACAAATGCTTAATTTGTTCATCAATCTGTAGAAATTAGCTTATTTACAAGACTATACAACCACCCAAAAGAGCTCCTTCCATCTCCCAGAGGACTCAAAACACTTAAAGCAGGGTACCTGAGTTTTCAATAGACTGCTTCAACCCGCTAGTCACTCTTCACACATTTCAAACAGCTACACACACACATTCACACGAGCAACAAGCAAGGTACTTCCTCCAAAAGGATGCTGAATGTAAACCTTTGTCAATGTGCCACAATCCAACCGAAAAACTGAACACTCTGAGTCCTTGCAGAAAAAAAATACTAACTTCACCCTAAAATAAAACAGCTGTGAAGGAGGTACTGAGAAGGGACATCTTACAGCATGTGGCATTGTCATTCAGTCATGGTATCAGCTGACTGACAGGCCACGGACTGTCCTGAACAGGACCCTCTGGTGGCGTGCTAGCGTATAAACAGACATTAAGTAGGCCAGGATTTGCTTCAGGCAGATGAGTGATGGAGACCGTCCTGGGAGACTTCATCCCAGCTGTGGAGGTCAGAGCCAAAGATCTGACTGCTGACACCAGGGTGGAAACCTAGACCAGAGCTGGATCTGGTTCTCACTGAGTGGCTGGAGCGTGGGGCAGAGAAAACCTAATAAACATAAAAACAACAGGTTAATTTTAATCTTTCAGAACTTGTTAAACTTGAATGGTTGAAAGCAAATTTGAATACTTTTTGCTATTGCTCCAGATTGTGATATATATTGGATATAAAGCAGGGTTAGAATTGGTAAAACTACAAAGCACTCGCTCTGCCAAGGCAGCTTCTCTTCATAATGAAAATCTACCATTATCATTTGAACTTATGCTCTTTTCTCCATAATGTTATTGCTCCTACAAGTAATGTTCTTAAATTAATTTGACCCATATACTACATCCAGAATATTGCCCATATCTGGATCAAACTTTGTGGTTTGATAGAACCTATTATGGTGTTATTTGTCCTGTTACAAAGACAAATGTTGAACGTGGCCCCATCTCACAATGATGAAGAATCCATTAAAAGGTCTTCTGGAAAATCTTCCAGACGATAACCCAGATCAGGCCCACAATCTAATCAATTGGTCCTTGTGCCATTTCTGACCCACCCTGAAAATTCCATCCAAATCCATTCATAACTTTTCAAGTAATGTTGTGAACAATCAAACAGATAAATAACTAAACTAACACAGACAAAATCATAACCTCGTTGGTGGAGGTAATGATGAGAAGGATTTCCACCGTGTGATGTGGTCACTTATCTAACTATAAAAATCATGCATGGCTCAAATTCATATAGACAGTTGGACTATTGTCAGACTATAGTAGGATAAATCTGAATTGAAGCTCAGTGCTACTTTTCAGCTAAACGCCTCGTTAAGGATCACACATGAAGAGCAATGTTTCATCTAATGGACAGTCAGTAAAAAAAATGTCACAAGGCTCAATTTAATGCCACCACCAGTCCATTTTGCATTGTCAATTTATTTTACTACACTCTTATCTGCTGGACAGATAGACTACATAAGTTCTGCCAGATCTTAGAATTGGATTTTGAATTGAAAAAACAAAATGAAATAAAGTCCACAAAAAAGAAAAAAATATTCCAAACAAATTATACTTCTGAACTTCTGTTACCTTTGAAGTCTCTGCACTAGTTCAGCTACTAGAGAGTCACAGATCCCAGGGTGTGTCTCCTCTGCCAGCAACAGGGCCTCTCGCAGCTTCTCCGCAGCCTCTGGCTTGCCATTACTTGTCTCACCTTTTTCTTTTAACTGCAAAAATGACCTCATTTAGGTAACATTATCACAGTTTTTGGTGTGCTCAGACAAAATGAAAAGCTGATTGTAGGGCACCGCGAGTACACTTAAAACCAATCCATCTGAGTTAAAAATATTCAAAACCGAGACACTGTAGTGAAAACTGGATTTGTGTTTAATCTGAGTGCACCTTACAAGTGCTCAGTTTATATTGTACCTCAGGTAAATTAAGCAGTTACCTCTGAAAACACAGGAGAAAAGATGGCTGCTAAACTCTGAGACAAGGGCCTCTTTGGACTCTCCTGCACCTGGACAAATAAAACGATGAGCTTTATTTCTGACAGTTCTGACCATTGTTTATTCATCCTGCAACATTTAGAAGTCTCACCTCATTTTTTTCGAGCTCAGCAGGCTGGGCTGCTCCGTTCTGAACCTTTTTCAGATCCTTCTCCCTGATGGTGTTGAAAATCCAGTCGTCATTGCTAGTGTCATTGCCTCCAGATGCCTGCCCATCTGGTTCCCTGCAGTGACGCAGCATTTCATCATCAGCATGCCCAGTAGCTTGTTTAATTTTAGACAAAGTGCCATGCTTTGCTCTTCTAGGAGGTGATGGTGCAACAACTTACTCATCAGATTCACCAGAGCTAGATTCATCGCGGGACTGCTCAGCTTTCCACCTCTTGTATCTGTCGATCAGCTCTGTCAGATAGGACGTCTTTTTGGCGTGCCTTACAATAAACTTGTGTTTTAACAGCTCTTTGGCGGTAGGCCTCTGAGGAAAACAAAGAAACTTAGCAGTACATATTGAGAGCAAAGCCTTTGCTGTCTGTGTAGTACATTTGAAATACTCATAAGGGTACAAAAAAGAACGCTTTGAACTTACAAAGCTAGGCTCTTTATTTAAACAGGCTTCAACAAATTCTTTAAGTGGTTTGCTGTAGTTTCCTTCCAGTGTGGGTGGATTGTTCTTTGGGATAAGGAATAAGACCTTCATAGGATGGAGTTCAGAGTGGGGAGGCTCTCCTTTAGCCAGTTCTATTGCTGTTATTCCTAATGACCAGATGTCAGCCTATAAAAACAAACACATGCATACACACTGAAACAGAAGTGTGAGAAGAGACATTTCAACTGGCTGACTTAACCAGCGCAGCTGTATTTGAGGAAGCTGAAGACAGTCACATTGAGTCATGTTGTGGTTATTCCAAGAATATGAAGACAGTTATTTCTAAAAACAACCACCCAGCCTAAAAAAACAAGGACACACTGGTTATAAGTGTAAAACTAAGGGACAGATGAAAATGTACAGATGACTGAAAAGTCCTTAGTAATGCCTACACAACCATTTTTTAAAAATAATAATAAAAAACTATTCTTTGGAATATGTCCATAGCTATTTTTTTGCTGACTCTTATTAACCAACACATTCAGGCTAAACCTTTGTACCTCTCCATTTAAAGAATGGTCCACAATACCTAAAATTAACAAGGTTTCAACTTCACATATTAATTTTCTTATTCATTATACCTCCATATTCTGTGTATAACCTGCTGCTCACACACAATTTGCATTTCTCTTTCACTTAAGGAAGAAACTTTTGTACTTCTTCTAATGTGGTCTTAATGACGTACTCAAATCTGCTGTTGGGTATGTGAGGTGTCATTTTATCATCCATTTCTGAGCAATAATAAGCTGTTACATTTTCCTCTAAGCTCTAAAAACTGCTGCTCTCATCTAGCCCAGATGTCAATGAGAACAATAAAAAAGCCTCAACAGTGTCAGATGCAGCAGCTTATGTGGTAAACAGTATACACATGAAACCAGCTGCCACACACACACACTTACTATAACTAGTGGTGGCAGCTAATAAATAAAATGTAGAGCAGCACAATTAACCGCCTCTTAACTGCAATATAAACCTGTGCAATTATGCAGTCACACAAAACTAATGTAAAGATCCATGTTAGGAGGGCCTACAGAAATCCAATTGTTCATTGTGTTGTGTATTTTGGTAATTTTGTTCATTCTGTTGAGCACCTGACTAATTTTTTTGCACATTATGCCTGTTTAGTTAATTTTTTGTTGATTATTCTGCAATTTTTTTCTTCATTTTGGTGGTTATCTTAAGTTTTTTGTAAATTTTTTAAAATTCATTTTGATCCAACAGCAGAAATTTAAAAAAAGGAAACAAGACTGTTCATAGTTTTGATGTCAGCTGGGGACACTACACAACGTTTACAGTCACTACAGATTTTGAAAAGACTCGGAGTTCACACTAACCCACTGGTTTCAGCAAATTTTTTTTTTGACCACTCAAAAGACTGGAACTCGCACATTTAACAACTGCACCTGGTGAAGGATCACACACTACATGATTTGTCAAACCAACCAAAGCCAACTGAACATGTCAAACTCTCGCACAAACTGCGAGAGTGACCGTGTCTACAAGATGGGGCTGTCGCTCCCCCCAGTGCTAACCCGTAAACAAACATGGATTATAAACGACTCACTGCTGCCGTTTGTGCCGCTACCTGCACTGAGACTTCCAAAAAGAAAAACAGGTATGGCTGTTCACAATCGTTATTTTGATATTCTTGCTATTTCCTATCATCTTCATCTTCTGACATTATTTCCTGTGTCTCATCTACTCTTTTTCACAGGCTGTTGGCAACACTCGTTTTCATTTGGGTCGTTAATCAGTACACACTACACGATTGCCTCCAGGGTCCGCTTGAAAAATTCTAACATGTTTGATTGACTGTGACTGGTCTGGTCAGGTCTGTTCCCTTCACACACTCACAGACTTCTGTGCCAAGCAGCCATGTAGAATGTGCCCAACTAGGGCTGACTGGTGTAGACTGCCAACTGTGAATCATGGTTAAAATCGGTCAAAAAATCTTGTAGTGTGTCCTCAGCTTTAGGCACAGAGTCCTCAGTACAGTTTTTTTTCTAGGTTAAGTTTTTATGTTTGAGACAGGGGGAAAAATCTGATAACCCAGCAAGCTGAATCAACCACAAACTGCAATAAGGACCATAATAATTTACTTTTTTACTAAACTGTGCCGCCCTAGTAAAGAGCTTGATCACTGACTGGTTTTCAAAGCATCAGGTCTTCTTAAACACCAAACTTAACTGTATTAAATAATACTTTAATTAATGAACAAACAAAATCCTAACCTTTGAATCGTAGGCAGACTGCTTAATGACTTCAGGTGCCATCCAGAAAGGAGTACCGACAAATGTGTTCCTTTTTATCTGAGTGTCTGTCAGCTGGCCTGCGACTCCAAAATCTGCCAATTTTACATCACCTTGTTCTGACAGCAGCACATTTGCAGCTAAAAACCAGAAGAAAAAAAAAATGCACATTTAACAGCAACAGAACACAATGTCACTCTTATGCGACACATTACAGACAATGCAGACCAGTAAACATTCAAAATGGATTTATAGTAGTTACATATTATTATTGGGCTTAGTACAATTAAGGAGTAGGACTGGTGCATAAGACATATTTAACTCTAATTAGATTTCATTATATTCATTTAGACCAATATGGTGAGCAGAGTAGTGATGACATTTAATCTCAGATTTTGGATATAGTAATGGACAGCTGTCTCTAATGTACAAGCCTTGAAACGTAGACCAAAGCAATGGCATGTACCAATCTTACCTTTTATATCTCGATGGATTTTCTTTTCAGAGTGCAAGTACTCAAGTCCCTTCAGGATCTCTCTCAGAATTGTAGCAATCTGTGTTTCATCAAGGGCACCTGGCTCCAACTAGAATGACAAAAATATTGACAGGTCTAGAATTTGATGTTATAAATTGCATCAGAATTACATAATGGTCACACTGGCTCACAATTTCAACACTGAAGTGAAAGTTCCTTTAAAATTATTAAGTAATTTGTACATAGACTTACTAAATCAAGGGCTGATCCTCCACCCAAATACTCCATAATGATCCATAACTTTGTACCCTGAAATACAAGTTTAGTGAAAGTTGCAGAAGTTATTACCACAAACTGTTCAATTATTGCAAATTATTCAGTGAATATGTCATTAGAAATACATTTTAGCGGTCAATATCAAACCTAAGTACATAGAATTTTAAATGCAGGTGTAATAAACTATGATGGTATCATAATCCCGCAGCTGATTCAGACATTGATACTTGTAACTCTAGGCATGACTAATTTAATCAACAAGATGTTGAAGATGAAGTAGTTATTGATGTGGTATGTCTGTACTCTACAAACTGACTCTTGTTTAAGTGTACTCTCAGCTGTCTGACCCACTTGTGCTCTGAGGCCTCTGCCTCTGAGACAGTCTTCTGTCAGCACATATGGAATATTCTCAGATATAGATAAATGTGGATTACCGTATTTTCCGCACTATAAGGCGCACCTAAACGCCGTCTATTTTGTCCAAATATGACACTGCGCCTTATAAT